>APFE031535667.1:450863-502188 GCA_000404065.3 Pinus taeda | reverse complement strand
TTCAAATCTATCTTCAAATCGTCCATCTTAGCTTCCATGTCATTCATCTTAGCTTCTACACCTTTCTTTAAACAATCCATCTTAGCTTCTACGCCTTTCTTTAAACCATCCATTTTAGATTCTATTCCTTTTTGTGCAAGTGACACTTGTTGCACTTGGTCTCGTAATTTTGATATATCATGTTGCATTTTTTCCTCTTCTTCATGAGTCACGCTAGAGCTTTCAGGTCGCCTACTAGGTGTTTCCATTTTCTTTCCTTGGGGCATCAATTACCAATAATAATGCTTTACTATGCCCTTTGAATTCCTTCAAAATAATTTTTCAAATGAGGCTTAAGCAAACATTTAAAAAAATATACACACCTTTTTTCACTTTGTAGGAGCTTGATATTGCCTCTGATGTATCTCTGTAATTTCGGATCATTCAGTTCTAAAATTATGACCCGAGGTAGCCCTCTGTGTCCTCTTTCCAATGTCACCAGTCTGACCCCAATTGGATTCTCCAATGAAGAGTTATGACAAATCTCCCACAGTGACCTAATTATAGACTAATTTAGTAGAGTGAACTTGTACGACGTGCCATGTGTCCCTGTTTTGACCTTTGGCTCTGCAAAATATATACAAGAAACTACAGTCCATTCTCTTTCTGTACCTTCTTACGAAATTTTAATTTGATGCTCAGAGAGAAAGTTATGATGCTTTTCCCCAGGTCACCTGTTTTGAATAAAATTTAGGATTCTGCAAAAGGACCAACTTCCTTAGATCATATCTCCGAAACTATAGCATGAAAAGCTTTGAAATTTGGACTAGAGATTTAGCGCTATGTCTTCTCAAATGGGTTTTTTTTTAGCTTCTGAAAAATCACAGAAAAAAAGTTATAGCGAAAATGACATGATGACCTGTTTGGAGTAGCGAAACCCTAGAATCCAAAGCTCTGATACCAAATGTTATGAAACTAGCTCAAGAAAAGATAGATCAACGCCTTACAATTCAGCCTCTTCGAGGGGGAAACCTACTTTACATTACATAAATGAACAATTCTTCGATGATTCAAATGACAAAACCACCTTTCTATATATAGGAGCCTAAGGAGTCACATTATAACCCATTCAACCTAACAATAATAATATAAAGCCACAAAAATAACAATAGAGGGATTCTATGGGGCACAGTAATAACAATATTGGGACAATAGGGGCACAACGATATTAATAAGGGGTAAAACTACAATAGTAATGGGGTAATCACTAGTATTATAGGGACCCAACATAATTACAGGTTGCCATCATCGCGACTGTTATATAGCATCACTCTTGCCACACTTGAGAGTGCCTCTGTCACAACAAAAGATAGCAACACAAGTTGAAGCCTTAGAGATTGTGATGACCCTAGACGCCTTGCCCATATAAGATACAAAACTTGGAGTGAAACATATTCACTCATAGTTGGAAAGCCTCCACTTGGAGTTGCAGAGCCTGAAGAAAGGAATGGAAGCCCAGCCAGAGGTGTGGACTGAGTTCTGGTGTTTGAAGTGCAATATCCTTGGACACAATAAGGACCACTGCCCAGTTTATAAGAACTATATTATGGGGGGAGGGCTTGTTTGACTAAATCGAGAAAGTAATGTTGGGATGAGTGTGGGATCTATCCAATGCTGCACTATCTTTCAGGTTACAAGACAATGCGCAACTAATAATTTCCATTTACTACAAAAGTTTGTACAAACCCCTCAGCAGTTGTTTTACAATGTCTGTAAATCTATGGGACATGATGACCACCATTGTCAAAGTTATGAGTTGATGATGGATAGAACCCCTACCTACCAAATGCAAGTAGAGAACTAGCCTCAGGATCAGGGCGCAAGAGCTACACGTGGCAGATTTTAAGGCTGAGGATGAGGAAGAGGGGGTATAATTGGTTAAGGGTGTGGACAGGTAATTTGCTATAACTTTGGTGAAGCAGGAAACTTCAAGCAAGATTGTACAAACCCCACACATCCTTCATGTCAGTATTGTAGGCAGTTTGATCATGTTATAGAGGAATGTCTGGTCCTTATGGAGACGATTTAAGAAAAGAAGACGCATTTCTAGTAGCCTATGTAAAACATCCAAATGATGAGGGTAGAGCTCCACAAAGAAGATCATAGCATAACTATACTGACAAGAAGTGGTATGGTGACTGGTGCCAATAAAGGTAAGAAGCCTAAGAATGACGGGTGGGTGCGCAAGGCTACCAAGAAGGAAGTAGACTTTGATCTTAATTGTGCTAAAGAAACCTTCATGGAAGCAAAGAAGAAGTCCACTGAGGCCTTCGCCTCAGGAATCGAGGAGAAAATAGCAGAGAGTAGTGCAACGCAAGAGGTAGATCCGTCTTTACTAGCTACTTTTCTAAAGACCTATATGAAGTTGCTACATGGTAAGAAAGTGGTAGAAGGTTACAAGAGTTAATCGACAAGTGCGCCAATAAAGAAAAGACTCTTGTTGAAAAATGCACTATGAGGAATATTGGTAAACATAAGAAGTGAAGGAGGCATGAGATGGGGCTGACCATGCAGATAGACGAATATGAAATGGACCAGGTAATCTTGGATCTAGGATTTTATGCAAACATCCTACCTAAATAGACATGGGAAAGGATGCGGAGACATACACATCAGTGGTCTCCTATTTAGCTGCACATGGCAAATCAAGAGAAGATTATTCCGATGGGGTGCTAATATGGTGTAATGGTGGACATTGAGGGCGACAATGTGCTAGATGACTTTGAAGTAATTGAAATAGTAGATGACAATAACCCATACCCCAGGCTACTAGGAATTTATGTTTCTTTTGATATCGATGTGGTAATCAACTTGAAGAAGCGGAAGATGAAATTCGAAATGAAGTCACTCAGGGTTGTAGTGCCACTAGACCCTACAGAAGGAGCGTGTTATACTAAACCTGTTTGTGACTTTGTGGAAAGTGATGATGATCTAGATCAGATATACAAGATCACCACACGAGATGAAGATTGGATCAACCCTACAAACAATGGATGAATTGCATAGGATATGGATAACTCCTATTCCTTATATTCAGATGAAGAGCTGGAACACTCGCAAAATTGGTTGCATGAACTATCTACGCTCCGCTACAATATGATGACCAAATCATTGCAGTGTGTCTCAATTGAGGTAAGGAAGCTTCTACATTATGCTGGTTTGACTGATGTGGATTTACTTTTCGATGAATTTGAAAGGGAATTACGATAAGAACATCACTTCCAAGCATTGGAGTTGGCGTTGCACACTACAGCTACCCGTTTGCGGGGTATGCAAAAGGAGCACTTCACTAGATGGAAGGAATATAGGAGGATGGTGAGATTAAGTTTGGGATATGCTAATACCCAGAAGATAGAAAAATATAGTGGGAAGTATGATTCACGTGATCATTTGGCACAATGGAATAAGGCCTGGGGAGCAAAACCACAACAACAATGGGTGCACATTTTGTGTCATACCTTAGATACAATTCCAATGAACTAGTATTTGGAGATGGAGCTTCGCCATGGGAAAAATGAATGAGACATCTTAAGGGATATTTTTCTATTAGCTTTCAACTTTGAGGATGGGTTTGAGTACATTGATGAAGTGCTCCAGGAGATAAAAGTCAATATATTCAGAACACCTAAGGAATCGGTAGAATGGGCTCAGCTGGATTGGAGTACATAACTGCACCATGCACTAGAGTGTTACAATGTGACTGCTGAAGAGGAGGAATAAGACCCACAAAATATTAATATTCTAGAGATAGAAGCACAACATGAAGTTGAAGGACTGAAAGCTGCAAACCCAAATATATCAGAACCTTTGAAAACTAGACAGGTAAACATTGGCTCTGAAGTAGAACCTAAGTTCATGAAGATAGGAAACTAATGGGATGAAGATACGGTTGATAAGGTTGCTAAACTATTGCATGGGTACTAGGATCTATTCCCAACAAAGTTTTCATATTTGAAGGGGATTGTTGGAGATTTAGGTGTTATGAATATTACATTGAATCCATATGTGAATCTCATTAAGCAGAGACCTTACTGGCTAAATCCAATGTAAAAAGAAAAGGTACGCCAAGAACTTGATAAGATGCTGGATTCCATAATTATTAAACCAGTAGATGAATCCGATTCGTTAAGCCCAATGGTGGTCCAAGAGAAGAAATAGAAAGGTGAAATATTGATATGCATAGAACTGAGGAAGTTTAGTGATGCATGTATGCATGATCCATTTCCAATTCCATTTACAGATGAAGCATTAGAGAATGTTGGCGGGCAGGAGGCTTATTCATTTACTGATGGATTTTTGAGATATCATCAAATAAATATCTTGCCGAAAGATCAAAGCAAGACAACCTTGAAAACAAAATGGGGTTGCTTTCAATACACATTTAGATTGAAGAACGCACCTGCAAATTTTTCCTGAGTAGTAATCATGACATTCAATGAATTTATTCATAAATTTCTAGAAGTCTATGTTGATGATTAGACCATGTTTGGATTGGTGAAGGGCCATGTTGCAAGTCTTCTCCTCATGTTGGATACACGTCGAAGGTATTAGATCTCGCTAAATTTGAAGAAGTGCATATTCTGTGTGCCTTTTGGAATTTTGCTCGGCCATGTCGTATGTAACCGGGGATTTATGGTGGACCCTACAAATATCACTGTGATTATATATTTGGAAGCTCCTAGGAATGTAAAATAGCTATGTGCGACATTGGGGCACACTAGATATTATAGGATGTTTATCAAGGCATATTCTCAAATAACCACATCAATGGAAAAGAGTGTCGGCCCTTATATTAGGGTTCTTTAGTTTATTTATTCCCAGGCGCTCAGCTCTTTCTCTCAAATGATCTTTCATTCATCCCTATCTTTCTGATTTGTCCTGATGATGGACCCCCTTTGGGGTTTGAAATGTCTGCAGAATGAAGTTGAAACTGTGGACAATCCGGAACATGAAGCTACAAAGATGTGATGTTTTTCTAGGATGAAGAATGTCATCGCAGTTTGGGTATATTGAAGGAAAAGTTGGTAACTATGCCTATTTTAGTGTTTCTAGACTGGAAGAAAGAATTCCATGTGCATGTAGATGCCTCCTGCATTGTTCTAGGTGTCGTATTAACATAGGAAGGTGAAGGAGAAATTGATCATCTGATAGCCTTTGCAAGTAGAAATTTATCCAAGGCTGAGAAGAATTATTCCACTATAGAGCGCAAGGGGCTGGAAATCATTTATGTGATGTAAAAGTTTTGATATTATTTTTTGGGTGGACACTTTAAAATGTATACAAATAACTTTGTACTGAAGTACCTGGTCAATAAGATTGTGTTGGGGGGGGAATCTGTTACAGGTCTATTTGGGCACATCACTCCCGACATTAAGATCAGTACTTTTAGCGCTCATCATACCCTAATTTAGTTGTTACATGCCCTAGAGAATACAAATCATTGAATGCCTCCTTCTATGAAAGTTTTCTGACCTGAAGCCTCCCTAAAATGCCTCCTAGGAACACCGGCGCAACCCAAGCATTGAGATAGTGCATTGTAGAGCAGGCAGGCCCACTATGGACTACACTACAATGAACTTAGGCCCTCTTTAGCCTGCATTGGGTGAGATTGAGTGAAATTTGCATAGGATTCTAGGAATATGCCTTCATTCTAGATGACTCTAGAAGGTTCACATCTCTTATCTCCTCCTATGAGCTCGAAATTAGATAGGCTAAGGATCCATTAACCTCCTATCCTCTCATCCCTTGCTCCATGGAAACTAACTCCAAGATTGGAAATCCATTCAATACCCTTATTTATGACAAAACCACCTCCATTTCCTATAAATTGAGCACTCATCATAATGATCAAGGGGCTAGAATATGAATTTTGTAAGGAAATTATGTTGGTTTGAGAATTGAGTTTATGTTAAGCAATGTTATGCTACTGGAGTAGTGTGCTTTTGATGTGGTGAGGGTTGGACTGAAGCTGGAGGAGTGGCACAGGATTGAACTATATTTGGTGATACTCTTCCTTCTACATTAATAAATAGCTTATTCCTTTTCTCATATGATTGTTCATATCTATGATGATTATTTGTTTAAATGTCTTCAATTCCATTGTTTTATAGTAGATAGATCATGTATGCTTTGATCGTTTCTTGTTTCTGTTTCTTATGATACAGGTACCTTTTGAGTGGATTCAGTTCAAGTGGGAGCAACGAGATCAATTCAAAAGAGATAAAGGAAGTGAAAGACTACAAGTAAGTTCCTCCATCTCATCTATCTTCTATAGTAAAATGTTAAACTACATTCTTCCTATTGTTCTAGGTGTAGTTACCCACCTAGGGAAAATGTGTTTATCCGTAGATACAAATTCCATATAACCAATTTGTGACTCTGCTGGGGAACAACTATCATTCCTGGTGGCTTATCCTCATCATATCACACCCTAGTAGAATTTGATTAGCTTTATTGACCTTATTTCAATCTTTTTGAAGTGTTTTTAGTCAAAAATTGTGCTTGAATGTCTCTTGAATTAACTCTATGGCACCAGCGTAGTGTTTATATTAACACAGTGTGCTGCAGAGCAGCCCCTAGCTTAGAGATAGTGCATTGCAGTGCAATGTCTCCCTCTCTAGCCTATGCTGATTCCTTTTAGGATAAAAACCCACCTTTGGTTTGATTTTTCCAAAGTTGCTTCTGATTTTTTTTGCTGAAAGATCAATGTTTTCTATGGTTCTAAAATCAAGCTGTATTTCTCTTCCTATCCCTAATTTGTCCTTGATTGTTTAGTGTTTATTAAATGATTTCTTTATCATTATCAATTCATTCTCAAAGTTAGCTTATAGTTTATTGATCTTTTTTGAAAAGAAAGTGTCGTCAAAGTCTTCATTTATTTCGAAAAGGAACTGTCATAAAGTCTTCATTTCTTGCAAAAAGATTGATTGATTGTATGTGCATTAGTTTCATTTTGTTCATCTCAACATTAAGGAAATTGAAAAGAAAAACTTGCATTATGCAATTAGAGGTTTGTGTGTGCTTATAGGAATAGCTAGGGAAATTGCATTAGGTGTGCTCTTTGCTCTTTGTCAAAGATCTGATTGCTCTATCCCTTACTAGCTATGGTTTTCAATGTTAATTGAATGAAAGAATGTTCCTCATGTTAGTTTCATTCTAGGAATTGCAAACATACATCACATGGTGAACCTTTAAAGGAAAATTATTAAGAAGATCAACTTAAAAGTTATTTCAATTAACCTAATGGAGAATTGTAACTTAACGCATAACATTTAGAGGTCTAGGATAGAGACATGTTCCGGTGTCGTTAAACATAGCAGCTGCCACTAATTGTTTGTGATGCATTCCAAGTGTGATACCTCATTCCACGTACATAAGTATATCGTATCTCATACATGTACCTTCGGGTATATAGGGTGATGTTATAGTTCAAAAAGTATAAACGAATTCTCTTGCTGTATGGTTTCACATTAGATAGTGCTAACACAGATTGGGCCTCAACAGACTTTCAGGTATATATGGGAGGAATACATTAGGTTGCTATCCATCCATAGGTAATTGAGTCATCTGCCTTGTACACTATGATACACTGAACACAACATTCAGGGATATTACCAGCATGTATGTTAAGTCCTTGGTTTACTGAGGCAGTATATTGCAATTCGTAGTTGCTTGGTAATCCTTTTGCCTAGATTATCCCTCTTTTGTTTTTTTATGTTATTTTGATTAAATAAATTAATTGATCTTGGATAGCATCCTCCATGTTACTCAGTTGATCTTAGATTGAAACATATGGCAACAACTCCAGAGTCCACTGATCAGGGAATTTATTTTGATGGGAACCCTAGTCCCTTTCTTCCTTTTGGAAATATTGGTGCTCCTTATATGGCTACATTGTCCCTTTCGAGACTTAACAGCAAATTTCCTGTATGCTTGTTCTCAAACTCCTTGGCCCCGAAAATGAATACTCCTACAAATGGACAAAATCAACCTCAAGTTGATCCTAAAGTTGACCCTTTGCCTTCTTCGCCGGTTGTTTCTTCCTCCCCTTCTTCCTCTTCGCTTGGGGAAAGTATTGGCACTAGTAACCAGGTGGCTAAGAAGAAGAACAAAGGGAAGAAGAAGAAGAAGAAGAAGAAGAAGAAAATTTATTAGGGCGGAAACCAAGCAACCATTGCTTCGAATGAAAATTCTGATGAGAAACCATCTGATAAGCCTTACAAACTTAAATATCCTTGAAAACTTTGTATGGAAGACCATGTTGTTTGAAATTGTTCTAGTATTCCTTAGATCTTAGAAGAATGGTCTTCTTGTTCACATCATCCTATGTCATCACTTTTGGAGATCATGCTGGTGACACACCATTAACTAGTGGTAGTAATTTTCATGGAAAGAAGGGGAAAGTTAAGTTTCCCTATAGGTTATGTGAAGGGAATCACCCCATTCACCTTTGTCCCTATCTAAATGAAGTGAAAAAAGTGTTGGATAACTCTCCCACTTCTCCACAATGACTTTCATTTGGTTACATGAGACTCTCCCTTAATCCTTCACTAATTGATGAATTAACTGGCCCAAATCAACTTTTGGTCAAACCCACTCTCTCTAAATGTGAATCCCATGAGTCTATACCTGACGAATCACAGGTCGAGGAAAAAGTTTACCTGATTTCACCTTCAGTTAATCATACCTTTCTCGTAGAGAGTGAGTATGATACCACTTAGGTTCTTTTAATTTCTTCAGATTCAAATGAGCTTCGAGGAAACCCTCCTCTTCCATCAAGACAAAAGGAAAATCCTCCTGTAACTCAAAGGGGAAATTCTCTTGTTCTTACTACACCCCCTCCATGTAGTCTGGTCACTTCCTTTGATTGGACTCGACTACATGGTAGGCACTCGGTTCATCGCCTTTTCTGCCTGTTACCCAGAATCTGCTGGCTTTTAATAGAGGAACCAGTAAACCATTAGGGATCCTTCCTTAGTTGCCTAGTACTTTGGGAGGAAAAATTGTTTATCTCAATGTGATGGTAGTCCCAGGCCCTATGGATTACAATTTACTTCTTGGGAGTGACTATGTTTATGACATAGGAGCTAGTGTTTCAACACTCTTTTGAGTGATGTGTTTCCCGCATGAAGGAAAACTTGTCACCATTAACTAGCTTTCATTTCTTGGTCCAAATATGGCTTGTAGTCAACCATCTTCCCTAAATGGTCCTTTTGTCCCAATGGTATCTTCCCCGCCACAGGTCAATTATGTGGCAACCCATTCCATGCCTACATCAACTGACGATAAATTCTGTGATGTTGTGAATTATGCACTAGGGGCATTGGAACCAGATCTCTCTAATGGTTTCCTTGCTACGTATCCCTTCCAAAAAATTGTTCTCCCATCTGATGAGAAACTCTTGGAGGTCATGACTTCTTATGGGTCTTGATCAAGGAATATGAGGATAGTCCCTGGTCTTGTGTCAACCTCATTAAAAAATGAAACGAAGGGTATGAGCATAGTTCCTTTTCTTGTGTCAAGCTCGTTAAAAAATGAAACAAGGAATATGAGGATGGTTCCTGGTCTTGTGTCAACCTCATTAGAAAATGAAACAAAGGGTATGAGCATAGTTCCCTTGTCTTGTGTCAAGCTCGTTAAAAAATGAAACAAGGAATAGGAGGATAGTTCCCGGTCTTGGGCCAACCTCGTTAAAAAATGAAACAAAGGGTATGAGCATAGTTCCTTTTCTTGTGTCAAGCTCATTAAAAAATGAAACAAGGAATATGAGGATAGTTCCTGATCTTGTGTTAACCTTGTTAAAAAATGAAACAAAGGGTATGAGCATAGTTCCTTGTCTTGTGTCAATCTTGTTAAAAGATGAAACAAGGAATATGAGGATAATTCTTTTACTTCGTTAACCTCATTAAAAAATTAAATAGGTCCCAAAGTAGTTCCTTGTCTTGTGTCATGCTCGTTAAAAAATGAAACAAGGAATCAAAGAAGAGTTCCTTGTCTTGTGTCATGCTCATTAAAAAATGAAATAATGAATCAAAGAAGAGTTCATTGTCTTGTGTCAAGCTCGTTAAAAAATGAAACAAGGAATCAGAGCATAGTTGTATTTTGTCAAGCTCATTAAAAAATGAAACAAGGTCCCCTGGAGCAAAGTTCCAATTCAAAGTCTTCGATTAGATCTCGTAAAATCCCAGTCAAGTCTTTCACTTGATCTCATATATGAACCTTCATTCCATCCACCTCATAGTCTACTTAGGTGAATGCAATGAAGCTTGAGGGGCATGCACCTAGAATCGAGTCATCATGCTAGGGGCATGTAAACTAAATCCAAGCATAGTTTTTCATTTAAAGCTTGTGTAAAAATGAAACTAAATCCAAGCATAGTTTTTTGTTTCAAGCTTCTGTAAACATGAAGCTGAATCAAAGCATAGTTCCTTATGGTTCAAGCTTTTGTAAAAATGAGCCCATCTCCATTTTAACCTTCACGATTGCTATTCTATCAACCTCTTCTGTCAAATGAGGCTTGGTTTTTCTCATTCCATTATCACTATCTTCTTGGCCGATCATACGCTTTCACTTGGTTGTTTTACCCTTTTTGAGGAATAGTTGCAATGAGTGGTCTTATTAGTCAACCTCTTCATATAAATCAACATGTTTTGAGAAGTTTCAACATCACCAGAACTAATTGCTATCCTAGACACCACTCGTTCCTCTGAGTGGAGTCCTCTTTAAGATCTTTTTAGACTCTTGAAACATGAAAAAATTGTCGAGCACTTGCCCTTTTCAGCTCATAAACGGATTGGAAACAACATATACTCAGTATAAGTTTAACCCTTTTTCGGATTGAGATAGATTACTTATGAAAAAGGAATATGTTGGTCGAACATGGTGAATAGGTTCTCTCTTGTATTATTTTATGCTTTTTTGGACTTGAGAGACAAATTTATGAAAAATAACTTGTAGAGTTTTCTTTTTGTCCCATTTCAAACTCTCTAAACATTAAAAGGATCAAGTTCTAATTATCGTTAAACTTGTTAAAACATCGAAAAGTGACAAACTTGTCCAGCATGACAAGACCAAGTTTCACCTTTGCTAGGCTCGTTAAAACATCACATAGCAATGGATTCACCAAAAGGGTGGAATTATACTACAAACATATGTTATCCTCCTCAAGCTTATTAAAAAATAAATAAAGAGGTACTGGTCAACAATGACTGGGGAAAATGGGAAAAGGGATAAATCACTTTATGGTAGAAAGTCCCTCTTGAACATGACACTTTCACATCATCTCTGTGACTTTTTGGGTTGAGTTATCATCTTCATGGTTATCATACCTATGGTCTATCACACCATCCATCACTTTGGTTTTGGGTCAATGCTGCCAATTCATTCAGTGTTGCCGACATGTTCAAGAGAAATCACTTAGTAAAACTCTTCCCTTGCAATACAAATAAACCTTCATTTTCATGATCTCCATTCTTGAACCTTGTGTCATCAGTCACATTCTGTCTCCAAAACCATTACACTCATTTCATGTCATTGATGTGGGATACATCAAGGCCATCCTGTGATGAGTCACCTCTTGTCGACATCAGCACATTATCCAGGAAGTTGACTTAGAAACACCCTTTCAGTACTTTGGGGCTTGCATACATCAATGGAAAGTTTATCGCTTCCAGTGACAAGTTGACATCATTGGCCTTCGAATGAAAGACTTTGTATGGTGTTTGACATTAAAACATCCATTCACACCATGCAGAATGTACTGCGGTACCTTGAGAATCGTTATCATTATCGGTGACCTCTTTTGCATCTATTAATGGCTTACATCATTGGCTGGTAATTAGACGGTGTCTTCCCATGTTTGACATCAGATCACATATTCACATGGTTATACTCATACTCGAGCGAATGATTGGATGAGATAGAAGACCCCTGATATAGTTTCATCCATCCGAGTTGCAATTTTAGGAGAGTACTAAATCATCTGTACAATGGATTTACATTGATGGTCATCCCATCATGGGTCTATATTTGTAGACAACTATCTATGTACATGTAATGAAAGTTTATATGCTGAGTATGGGTATGCCTTCCCTCTGCAATTCATGAAAATCGAAAATATCATGATGTAATGTATTGCAATTGATGTATGTCATCATCCACTTCAGTTCCTCTCCATCACATCGTGAAGCATATTACTCAACATTATCATTTTTGATTTCATGCTTTAGGGGGAAAATTTTATAGGTCTATTTGGAGATGTCACTTCTGACATTCACATCAGTACTTTTAGAGCTCATCAAACCCTAATTCGGTTGTTACGTGACCTAGAGAAGTCAAATCATTGAATGCCTCCTTTTATGAAAGTTTCTTGGCCTGAAGCCTTCCTAAAATGCCTTCTTGGGACACCAGCGCAGCCCAAGCCTTGAGACAATGTGTTGCAAAGTAGGCAGGTCCATTGTGGCCTATACTATAGTGCACTTAGGCCCTTGTTAGCCTACGCTGGGTGAGATTGAGTGCAATTTGCATAGGGTTCTGGGAACATTCCTGCATTCTAGATGACTTGTTATAGACATATTTGGGCACTGCAACCCCAATCACATATGTCCATAAACCAAGGATTTCTAAGTCCCTAAAAGTGTTGTTTCATGCCCTAAAGGAACAAGGTCAGCTAATTACATCATTTCCCAGAAGTTCTCCATAGAAAACTGCTCAAAACTGGTCAAAACTAGACCATACAGACTGCTTAGTGCTAAGGGTGCGATGCATCTTAGCTGCTCAGTGCAAAAAGTGCGATGCATACTGAAAAGCCCTTTTGTAGGGTGTGATGGGTGAGAGTAGACAAATGGAAGAGAGAGTTTGCAAGGTGGATGATCATGGAATCTTCCAGAAACTTCTCCTGTGACACTTGCCTATCTAAATTCACCCAGGGATGTGTAAGAGATCATCAATCTCCAAGTGGAATCAAGAACTATTAGAGAGAAGACACTAATGAAAATCCTAGAAGCTCCATCACCCCCCTGCAATCATCTATATATGGATCCCTCATCCTAGAGATCCAGAGGCTAGAATCTTGTATCTTGTAAGGAAGTGCTATTGGTTTCCTGGTGGAATATCATAGTGTTGGGTGATCCAAGATTTTCATGAGGTGAAGAAGGGCTTTCTTGCTGGGAGGATGACGCTGGGTCAAATCAATGGGTTGTAATCCTCTCTTCTAATATTTACATCAATAAAGCTATTCAAGTTTTCCTGCACATTCTTGTATGTTTGATAATATATGCATTTGTGTGGTCAATATATATCTGGTCCTATATTGTTTATGATTGTAGATCTCTGCACTTTGAAGGTTTTATGCTGCTTTGACTTTACAAGTACTCTTTTAAGTGGAGTGGTCAAGGAAAGAGCGGCAAAGATCTATCAGAGAGGAGGAGGAACAAGCAAGGAACCGAGCGAAATATTGAGGTTGGTATTCTTTGCTGCTCTCCTATCTATTTCTCGTAAAAGAAAATAAAGTAACTTTAATCTGTTTGTTTCTAAGATAGCTACCCATCTTAGTGGGACTAGTAGCTCTACATAGACATTATATTTCCTGATAACAAAATGGCGACTCTGCTGGGGAGCGAATAGCTTGTTTGCTTGTCTATATTTGTTTGCTTTATAAACTTACAGATAGAGCCTGAAGTCAAGTCAGCTAGCCTTCGAACTGCATTTGCTATGCAAGTGCAAAGTAGATCAATGCTACTTCAGTCTATCTCTGGGTTTTGTTTATAAATTGAACAATTGATTTTCAAACATCCTAATTGCCCTGGTGGTGGCTCAAGTAGCCTCATTGGATCAACCCCTATCATTTTTATTTACTGACTATCATTGGATCGGCCTAAATCATTGAACTGAGATGCAAACTATGACTAAGAACCCAGTTTAAGTCTTGTCCCTAGACCATCGCACCTTCTCCTCTTGGGAATCTTGATGCTCACACCTCCCACGTGCAGTAGGTGAGATGCATCATGCTTTCCCTCTATTACGGGTGTGATGATCAAATAAGACCTCTTCTACTTCCAGATTTTGGTTTTTGTTCACTCTCTTTAGCTTTATTCAGGAGCTTTGCTGTCTGTGATCAGTATACCATTTTGGAAACTCCCTTCCTTTGCATGATTCAACCTCCATAGTACAAAGAACTGTAAATGTCTTTATGTATTTTTCGCCATTTACGGTTCTCCTTTACAAAGAAGTAGCATATTCAAGGTGTCATCTTTTGATTTGGAAGTATCGCAAGTGTCGTTTTCAGTCAAAGAAAATAATCCTACTATTCTTGATGGTTGATTAGACTGTTACTCTTGTATTTGATTTGAATTAATAGTTTTTCAAGTGTCGAAAGAAGTTTCCAATTCAAAATCGTAAAGTGTCGTAATTATCTTCCTTTCGTTTTTTGAAAAGAAAATCGTTAGTACTATCACTTGAAACGATTCAGATTTGTACTTACCATTATTTTTGTCATTCACACATTAAGAAAGCGAAAACAAATACATGCATGTGCATTTGCATTTAGAATACTTGTTGATTTTGATTTAGGATAGTGCACCTAGTGTGTGCTCTTTTCTCTATGTTGAAAGAATCCTGTTTCTCTTTCCTTAGTATCTAGGATTTTCATTGCAAAAAGAAGATTAAACGATTGTTTATCATGTTAGATTGCGTTTTAGGAATTGTATATGTACATCATGCGGTAAATGTGAAAGGCAAACTTCTTAAGAAAGATTAACTGTAAAATAAATTCAATGAACATAAAAATTCTTTGGAACCTAACACCCAACATTTCGAAGTCTAGGCTAGAGACGTATTCTGGAGTCATAAAGCCTGGTAACTATCGCTTTCATCGTAGGTCGGGTGATTCCTCCTCTTTGAGATGACAAGTGCTAGTACGGACTTGTGCTCCCATGTACCGTCAAGTATATATTGGGAGACCACAATAGGCTATATCCTTTATCCTTAGGAAGCCGTGTCTTCCGCCCTATCAATCGCAATGCACTAAACACAGCATTTGGGAAGATTGACTACTGTACCGTAAAAAGTATTCTGCAGTTTTGTGATTGGTTTGGTAATCCCTCTGTCTAGATTTCCAGAGTAGTCTCTCTTGTTCCTTTTTATACTCCTTAAAGGAAAAGATCCATCTGAACACTTGTCACTTCAGGCTCATTAAAAATCGAAGGCAACTAGAGTCATCTTTAGCTTTTTCTCGACTCTTAAAAATTGAAAAAGAAATTTGTGTCAAAGCGTCTAAAATTTATTTTAATCGGAATAGCTTCACTGCTTCGTCGTTGGTCTTAGGTTGAGAAAAATGGAGTTCAACTATTGGGGAAATGTTGGTGTACCTCATATGGCCACATTGTCCCCCCTAGGACTGACAATCAGCTTGCCAATATGGCTCTTTTTGGCCTCTGTTGTTGCAAACCACTGTGATTCCTATGCAATCAAGTCAACAACTGGATGATACTAGAGTTAGCCCCCAACCTTCTGCTTCACTTGTCTCTTCCTCCCCTCCTTCCTCTTCACTTGGTGAAGTTGGTAAAGCTAAAGACCAAGTAACTGTGAAGAAGAAGAAAGGGAAGGAGAAAAAGAAGGAGCCAAAGGCAAAAAGCGGCAACCATGCATCATCTAGCGAAAATCCACACACTGCACCATCCAAGCCTAAATCTCCATGTGTTATTTGCAAGGGAGACCACTATCATCGAGATTGTCCTTGCATCCCTCAGATCTTAAGGGATTGGTCTCCTCGTTTGCACAACCCGGTGTCATCAACCTCTCACGATCATGTTGAGAGTACACTGTCAACTAGTGAAAACGAAGTTTCTGGATAGAAAGGAAAATGTAAATTTCCTTGCAAACTGTGTGAAGGTAATCATGCCATCCACCGTTGTCCCTTCCTGGACGAAGCCAAAAGAGTCTTGGATAACTGTCCTGCTTCACCACTACGACTTCCTCCTGGGTACAAGAAACTCTCCCCGAGTCCATCGCTAGTTGGAAATCCGACTGGCACAACTTTGCGGTTTGTTGAAGCATCTATCATTGAAGATAAACCCTTTGAATCCATACCAGATGAACATCAAAAGGTCGAGATGGCAGTAGACCCAGTCTTATCTTCAAAAGGTCCATATTCAGATGGTATAGTCACTGAAGAGAATGAGAACGACACCGTTCAAATTCTTTTCATAAACATAGACTTCGATGAACATGGGGAAAATCTACCTGTTCCTTTACCGTAGGAAGGAAGTTCATCAGGTTCATATTGGCCGTTTATTCCGTCCCACCTCCGAGCAACCTAGCCATTTCCTTTTATTGGAATCTACTAGGCATATCCTATTTACCGTCTAATGTACCATTCTAAATCATTGTACAAGCTTACATAATGGTCATAGTTAGTACCATCATATATATAGGGGCTTCTGTGAGTATCCTTTCCTTGACTGCTTGTAAAGCGCTTGGTTTGCCATCGCTTCTTCCTGAGATGCGAAATCTGACAAGCTTCAACAAAGGAACCAGTCGGCCATTAGGGATCCTTCCAATTTTACCTATAACTTTGAGAGGGAAAACCGTGTATTTGAATGTAATGGTAGTCCAAGGACCTTTAGATTATAATCTACTCCTTGGGCGTGACTATATTTATAGCATGGGAGCCATCGTCACCTCACTCTTTTGAGTAATGTGTTTTCCACATGAAGGCCGAGTGGTCCAGCTCGTAGACCAGCTTTCATTCCCCAACTCACACATAGATAATAGTCAAATGCCATCCCTAACTAGTCTTTTCACGCAAGGAATGTCTCATCAGTCTCCAGTCCATCCACTTGAAGAAGGCGAGTAATTCGGTGGCAATGGCTGAAACCCAAGGGGCATGCACCCTGGTTTGCTTCGGTAGGGAAACTTTGGGTATAGGGTAGGTTTCTGCAAAGGATATATGACTATTCTGACACCTGTCCATTTAGGAAAATGGGATTAGATCGGAATAAGATTCCATCCTCAAGGTTAGGTGGTTGGAGCTAGAATCACCTTTGTCCAAATGGACTAAGCCAGGAAGTGTTTCTGTCTGCTATGCAGATGGGAACTCTCTTGCAAATGCGAGAAATTCTATATGGTAGCCTGGAAGCTCTATTTCACTATACCTAGGGACATGCAAACCTTTTTGCATACAGGTGAAAAGCGACCAGCGTAATGCTAACTCCATAGTTTCTGCTAACTTCAACTGCTTAAGTTAGGTGATTGGTCGAATTGACCGTTCACCTTTGCAAGGGCCAAATGGCGTCGGAAAAGTAAGGAAAGAATTTTCGTACCTAACCTTAGTAGTTAACTAACACCTAGGATAGTAGTTGGTCATTTCTAGCTTTCATAATGGAAGGATACGAAGCAAAGCTTTGAAAGGTGCAAACTCCATGAAAATGGAATCTATCGATGAGACATCCTTATCATACGACTAGCATGAGCAGGTTTTATGCGAAGTTCAAGCTCGCTAAAAATTAAACGTAAGCAATGAGCAAATGTTCCCCCAGAGTTTAAGCTCATTAGAAAATGAACCAACCTCTGGTAAATAACCATTGCGAGTGCATTATCATCAGCTTTTGAGCCCTAGTCGTGTTCTTACCATCACCTCCACTCTGTTTTAGCCGATCATACGCATCCATTTGATTGTTTACCATTTTGAGGAACAATTACAATGAGTGATTTTGTTAGCCATCCTTGTGACACTGCTGTGATTAGAAAATTCCAAACCTTACCTGGAATTAGCAGCTACCCAAAATATCACTCATTCCTCAAAAACGAGTCTCCTTTAATCTCTTTTCATTTGACTCATAAAATATGAAAAGATTGCCGAGAAATTGGCCTCTCCAGCTCGTTAAAGCTATCAGAAGTGCTATCCCTCCTCTAGATTTTAATCTTTTTGGACCTGAGAGATTATTACACAAAAAGATTGAGTGCTTGTTTTGTTCGGCTCGTTAAAACTATCGAAAATTCATCCCTTTCGTATTATTTTATACTTTTTCATACTTAAGGGATTATATGACAAAAAAGGATTACTGGAGTTTCCTTTCTGTCCCTTTTCAGACTCTTTAAAATTCAAAAAGGATTGAGTTATCTTTGTTGTTAAACTAGTTAAAACCAATAGCAAGAAACTTGTCCATAGAGACGAGAATGAGTTTCACTATCACTAGGATCATTAAAACATAGCGATGGGTTTGCCCGAAGGGAAAATTATAGAACAAGCATATGTTATCCTCGTCAAGCTTAAAAAACATAAAGAGTACTAGTCAGCAATGACTGGGGAAAAATTGGGAAGAAAACTTGAAGAAACTTTATTGGTAGCAGAGTCGCTCTTGAACATGACACTTTCACTCCATCAACATGATTGAGTCAGGTTGGGTTATTCCGTTCACCGGTCATATTACCATTGGTCCATCGTACCATCCACATTTGGGGTTAATGCTACCAATCCATTTTAGTGTCACCAATATGTTCAAGAGAAGTTGCTTAGAGAATTCACCAACCCATCTTGTGTCTCATCCACTGCAATACATTCATGCTCCATTCTTTCATGACCGCCACCCTGAACCTTGTATCATCAGATCGCTTTCACCTCCGCAAAGTCATTTGCTCTATTTTGTGTCGTAGATGTGGGATTCATTAAGGTCCTCCTACAACGGGTCACTTCTTGTCGACGACAACTCATTATCCAAGAAGTCGACCTAGGGACAACCCTTTCAGTACCTTGAAGCTTGCATGCCTCAATGGCAATTTTGTCGCTTCCGGTGAAAGGTTTACATCAATGGCCTTTGAGGAAGAGATTTTGCATGGTTTTCGACGTCAAGTCCCATTTTCACATCACACAAATTGTATTGTAGTACCTTGAGGGTCATCATCATTATCAGTGATTCCTCTCGCACCTGTTAATAGTTTTCATCATTGGCTGGTAATCAGGCAATGTCTTTCCATGTTCAACTCCAGAACATTTTTCACATGGATCGACTTGTACTTTGGGTGAATATTGGATGAGTTTGAAGACCTCGGATCTAGTTTCATCCATCCGAGCTGTGATATATTTAGGAAAATAAAGACATCAAATGTACATCATTGTTGCATAGATGATCATCTGAATCAAAGGATGATGGATCTATCAGAATCATCAGTCTGCCACATAGATGGTTGTCTGTCCTATGTACATGAAAATGAATTTATAAAGCTGAGCATGGGAATGCCCACCTCAGCTAGATCATGAAAATATTATGAAGATAATGTATTGTATTGTATCTTATTACAGATCACCTTCCATTTCGAAAAACCTTGGATCCTCATGATAAAGCATTTCACCCAACATAAAAGATTTTCAACCTCATGCTTTAGGGGGAAACTAATATAGACATATTTGGGCACTCCAACCCCAATTACATATGTACATAAACCAAGGACTTCTGAGTCCCTGAAAGTGTTGTTTCATGCCCTAAAGGAACAATGTCAGCTGATTACATCATCTCCCAGAAGTTCTCCACAGAAAACTACTCAGAACTGGTCAAAACTAGACCATACAGACTGCTCAGTGCTAAGGGTGCGATGCATCTCACCTACTCAGTGCAAAAAGTGTGATGCATACAAAAAAGCCCTCTGTAGAGGTGCGATGGGCGAGAGTAGACAAATGAAGAGATATTTTGCAAGGTGGAAGATCATGAATCGTCTAGAAACTTCTCCTGTGACACTTGCCTCTCTGAATTCACCCAGGGATGAGTAAGAGATCATCAATCTCCAAGTGGAATCAAGAACTATCAAAGAGAAGACACTAATCAAAATCACAGAAGATGATTCACCCACCTACAATCGTCTATATATGGATCCCTCATCCCAGAGATCTAGAGGCTGGAATCTTGTATCTTGTAAGGAAGTGCTGTTGGTTTCCTGGTGGAATGTCATAGCCTTGGGTGATCCAATCTTTTCATGAGGTGAAGAAGGGCTTTCATGCTGGGAGGATGACGCTGGGTCAGATCAATGGGTTGTAATCCTCTCTTCTAATCTTTACATCAATAAAGCTATTCAAGTTTTCCTCCACATTCTTGTATGTCTGATAATATATGCATTTATGTGGTTAATAATATCTGGTCCTGTATTGTTTATGATTGTAGATCTTTGCACTTTGAAGGTATTATGCTACTTTGACTTTACAGGTACTCTTTGAAGCGGAGTGGTCAAGGAAAGAGCGGCAAAGATCTGTCAGAGAGGAGGAGGAAAAAGTAAGGAACCAAGCAAAATATTGAGGTTGGTATTCTTTGCTCCTCTCCTATCTACTTCTTGTAAAGGAAAACGAAAGTAACTTTAATCTGTTTGTTTCTAAGATAGCTACCTATCTTAGAGGGATTAGCAGCTCTACATAGACACTAGATTTCCCGATAACATGACTCTAGAAAGTTCACATCTCTTATCTCCTCCTATGAGATTGAAATTGGATAGGCTAAGGATCCATTAACCTCCTATCCTCTCATCCCTTGCTCCATGGAAACTAACTCCAAGATTGGAAAGCCACTCAATACCCTCATTTATGACAAAACCACCTCCATTTCCTATAAATTGAGCAGTCATCATAGTGATCAAGGGGCTAGAATCTAGAAGTTTGTCATGAAATTATGTTGGTTTGAGAATTGAGTTTATGTTAAGCAATGTTATGTTGTTGGAGTAGTGTGCTTTTGATGTGGCGAGGGTTGCACTGAAGCTGGAGGAGTAGCATAGGATTGAATTGTATTGGGTGATACTCTTCCTTCTACTTCAATAAAGATCTTATTCCTTTTCTCATATGATTGTTCATATCTATGATGATTATGTGTTTCAATGTATTCGATTCCACTATTTTATAGTAGATAGATCATGTATGGTTTGATCGTTTCTTGTTTCTGTTTCTCTTGATACAGACACCTTTTGAGCAGATTTAGTTCAAGTGGGAGTGATGAGAGCGATTCAAAAGAGATCAACGAAGTGAAAGACTACAAGTATGTTCCTCCATCTCATCTATCTTCTATAAGAAAAGGTTAAACTACTTTCTTTCTGTTGTTGTAGGTGTAGTCACCCACCTAGGGAAACATGTGTTTATCCATAGATGCAAATTCCAAATAACAAAATATGTCGATGGTTATTGTTATTTCAGGAATATGATTTTGAAGTGATTGTGAAGCATGGAAGGATGAATTCAAGACTTGACCATCTGTCAAGGATTGAAACAGGTGAAGAACCAAATAGTTTGGAGGAAGTACTACTGGATGTGCAACTCTTTGCAATTTGCATCGGGGATGACTATTTTGCGGATATCATTTAGTTTTTAACCATGGGAACAAGTCCAAAAGTCTATTCCACTCAGCAAAATGAGTTAGTAGTCCACGTTGCAGATTTTTTAGTGATTGCAGGTCACTTTTATAATATGGGAACTGATGAAATAATGCAAAGGTATGTTCCTAAGATCAAATGCACTAATAGCCTCATTGAAGAACATGGAGGAGTGGCAGGAGGACACTATGCAGGAGAAGAGACCGCACAAAAGAATTTGTGGATTCGGTTATGGCGACCGACATTACATAAGGATTCTAAGGAATACTGTAAGGTGTGCGATGCTTGCCAAAGGACAGGAAAACCTTTGTGAAGGTATGAATTACCTTTAAATCCACAAGTTTCATTGCATGTATTTGATTTGTGGGCTGTTGATTTCATAGGACCAATACAACTAACAGGAAAGAAGATGGGTGTGCGGTATATCATTACTGCAACAAAGTATTTAACCAGATGGGAGAAAGCGTAGCCAATGAAGGATTGTATAGCTACCACCAGTACGAAGTTTTATTTTGAATATGTCTTAACACAATTTGGATGCCCTAAGATGTTGATGAGTGATAGGGATACACATTTCCTGAATGAAATGATCACAATGATGCTTGAGGAATTCCATGTGTATCATCAAAATAACACGCCCTATCACCTGCAGGGAAACAAAACAGTTGAATCATTTAGCAAAATCTTGGAGAATGCATTGACAAAGGTCTAGAAGGAACAAAGGAATGACTGGGATATGCGCATCCCTGCAGTGCTATGGGCCTA
This sequence comes from Pinus taeda, assembly GCA_000404065.3. Lineage (NCBI taxonomy): Eukaryota > Viridiplantae > Streptophyta > Pinopsida > Pinales > Pinaceae > Pinus > Pinus taeda. The sequence goes on along the minus strand of APFE031535667.1, from coordinate 480,045 downwards.
TAGGATTACCAACAAGAATTTGACAGGCCAAACACTATTTAGGTTGGGCTATGGGATTGAAGCAGTGATGCCTATGGAGTATATTATACCAAGTTTATGTATTGCAGCTTTGACAGAGATGAAATATCATGAGACCCTTGAGGAATGGCTTGCACAACTAATGGAGTTAGATGAGGACCGCTTTCTTGTATGATTTCACCAGAAAGTGAAAAAGGAACATGAGAAAGAATGGCACGAAAGGAATATTAAGCTACACACTTTTAAGATAGATGACTTAGTACTACTATATGACAACAAGTTCACCAAATTTCCATGGAAATTTCAAATGCACTATTTTGGGCCATATGTTGGTAAGGAGATCACATATGGTGGTGTAGTTTAGCTCGTGAAGCTGAATGGGGAAGCATTCCCAAGGAAAGTAAATGGAAGTAGGTTGAAGTTGTATATAGTGGATCCTGCCCCTACACAGTGACTACATGGTAACAAGATAGTCTTAGTAATCCAAGAAGATGCAAGGGATTACGAGATTATAAACTATGCTGCCTGAAGAAGAGAAAAACATAGTAGGGAGGGTATGTGATGGGAGACAGGAGTGCGACAGGTGAAGCTGTGCTGGATGAGCTGTGGCGTGGAGGATGGTACCATGCAGATAGGTCCAAAAGTAGCCGTTGGAGTCACTATTCATGATTTGATGGAAAAAAATCCGATAAGAGGAGCCGGTAGGTGCCATTTATGGAGAAAATATTTGGAGATCTGCCACCAAAGACGCATTTATGATCCGAAATTGGAGGGAATGGTCATACTTGAATTCAAAACCTCTTATAAATTGGGCATGTTGGTCTACTAAATAACACTTTACATTCTCATAATTGTTTGTGAGCCTTCCTATTTTTTGTTTATGAAGCGCAAAGACTGGGAAGAACTCTTTTCATGGCCATCATTCATAAATGTATCTACAGCATCCCATGAAATTATTTTTGATTGAATGACTACCACAAATCCCACAGACGCTATTAGTTATGAAGCTATTGTCTGCGATGTGGCGACCCCTGAAATAACAAGCATGTAAGCTATGCTGACTATGCCTATAGGGCTAAGGTCACGTAGACTGAAGCAATCGGTTGCAAAAGAGAAATAGAAGAAACCCATGCCGGTGAGGCATTCATTGAGGAACAACCCATAGGTTCGACAGAGGGAGAAGAAGGATAAGCAGCTAGAGAAAATTGTGATCCTAGAGGAAGAATAATTCCAAGGAGTGGAAGAGTTAGATGTTGAGGAGGGTGAGCCTATCACACAACTCCCAGAGTATATCCCTCCATACAAAGGGAAGACAAAAGTAATGAAAGACCTTGATCCCAGAAAGTTTATGGCTTGACACCCCTGTTACTAGAACAAGTTGAATTCGAAGGTGCGGTCTTAGTGTGCATTCTGGTGTTGAAGGTGGAGGATTGGGATCTCACGAGCCATGAGAGATTCCCTCATTTAGCTACTCACTAATGCATGCAGAAGAGTGGCTCGAGGGCGAGTCACCATATTTGTGTTGGGGGCTAGTTGGGATAGGGCCCCTAGAGTGAATTTTGGGTTAGTTTAACCAATTTTTGAGAAATATTTTGTAAAAAAATTTAAAGTCTCCACAAAATACGGAAGTGGAATCCGTAGCTAAGTAGGAGTCAAAGGGGCTTTAGCCCCTTGTTTGGGTAAGTGATAGCTCAATTTTGAAACTCACCGATGGTCCAAAGACCATGGTATTGTATTGAAAAATCTATATATAGTTGATTCATAGTGAGTTTAAGTATCAATCTAGGATAGAATATTCTCGTCTTGGGAAATTGCTAAGGCAAGTTAGGTCTATTTCATGTAGTTAGGCAAAAGGTGAAGGCTCCTCTAGCTAAGTGTGTAGAGACCTTGGCAAGTCTGTAGCTCGGTGCGTAGGCCCCTATAGCTGGGTGTGCAAGGTGGAAGAGTCTATAAAGTTGAATGTTGAATATAATAAAGACTAATTTTGGAACAATTATCTTTCCTCTATGTTTTATTCTCATGTTTATTTAAGTTATGCATTATGACTAATGATCTATTTTCTGTGGAATGAAGTATAATTGTTGCGTGAACCTATTGAATCTTTAATATATATTTATGAATCAAGTGATAATCTGTTTTCACGAAGATAAATGATAACTCTGTTATGATTTCTAATGAATTAGGTAGAACTAGGGTTACTATTTAGTGAGCGAAAGTGGACAGTCTGCTTCTTTTAGGTCTATAAATTCTGATTGTAGACCTTCACGAAGGTCTAGAAGCTGTTGTTTAGAGTTGCAATAGCAAGCAATAGGGAGACATAGGTCTGCATGAAGGTAGATCTAAGATATGAGGGATTAATATCACTTATCACATGGTCTCTGTATGTAGAAACATGTTTCTACCATCCCCTAAAACTGCTTCACATGAGACTGCAACCTATGCTATTCAGGTTGTTTCCAAATGGGTCAGTTGTTAGGGTTTTGTTGGTTGATACGAATAACTCTAGACATGGGTCATACCCTGTTAGGGCAACACACACTGTGGATCCAGGGAAACAATGAATAAAACCCAATACCTGTTACAAAATAAGGGGATTTGACATGCCCTAAAGCCCTTTAAACTACATACAATGAATATATCTTCGTTAGCTCCATGTGCTCTGCTCCTCAAAATGTAGAGTTTTTAACCAAATATTGGACCAAGTTGGGTTGCTCCTAACATATAGCTTGGTCAAGTTGTTGTAGTGGAGATAGGATTTGGTTGGGTTACCAAGTCGCAGAAAAAGTAAGTGTAGTTGTGAGGGCATGATAGCTACAGAGTGCCAGCGCATGCCAAGGAATGAAAATACATGATAACAAATGCCGGAAAATTTCAAAGCATGTTTAGGAGTGTCAGGGAGTGCTAGGGGAACACAAGAGAGAACTAGGTCAAAATGATTGGAAATGAATGAACCAGAGTGTGTACCAAGGACTGTCATTGAATTCCAGGTGTCCCAAGGATGAACTATTTTTGGAGAATTTGATAATAACACTTGTGAGAGGAAATCCTATGGTTGTGATAAGGTGGAAATTTTTTTTTTAGAGAAAGGGAGATGTTGGGTTGGGCACAACATTGTTTTTCCAATGAGTTACTTGGGTTCCCAAGTCGAAAAAAAAGGTTATCTATGAGGGAATGATAGCTAGGGTGTGCCAAAGTGTTCTAGGAAATTTTAGGAAGTACTAACACATACTAGATAGTTCCAAGGCATGTTATGAATCCTAAGGCATGCCAAGTGTTAAGGATTTCTGAGATGTGTTAAAAGCCAGGGTGTGGTGCCAACACATGCTAGGGTGTGTTAGGGCTAAGTTCTAAGGAAACAAAAGGGAGGAATAGTTTCAAATGCATGGAAATGAATGAATAAGAGTGTGACAGTGAGTGTCAACAAGTTTCAGGTGTGCTAGGTGTTAGGGAGTGTTAGGATGTGTTAGTGAGTGCCAATGCATGCCAGGGAATGCATGGGATGCTAACACATGAAACATAGTGCCAAGGGATTGTTAGACATGCCAGGTGTTATTTCATATCAAGATGTAAAATATGTTGCTTAGTTTTTTTACAAACATGATTGGATGTGATCCTTACCTTCGTAACTTGTTAAGTTGTATGGTTTGAGATTCAACATGAGTAACCTTAGATGAGTTATAGGAAGTTATTAGGTGAGAAAAGAATATTCCAGTTGTAGTAACTGTAACTTATTCAAGTTGTTGTAGTCGAGCCAGGATTTGGTTGGGTTCTGGAGTTACAAAAAAAGTAAGGGTAGTTGTGAGGGCATGATAGCTAAGGAGTGTCAGGGTGTGCCAAGGAATGAAAATGCATGCTAATAAATGCTAGACAATGTTCATGCATTTCGAGGAGTGTTTGGGAGCATCAAGGCATCATAAGGGAGAATGAGGTAAAAATCCAAGGAAATGAAGGAATAAGAGTGTGTGCCAGGGAGTGTGATGAGCCTCATAAATGGGTAATTATATGGGCTCATTTTACCTCCTAACCTAGTAAAATCAACTATTCTCTTAGCTTATTGTATGATTTTCTGATTATATTTATGCTTATAGGGTGAGTTGAGTTAGTTATTATGCCATGTTGTCTAACATGTATTTAATGTAGATTATTGATGGATTTCGAGGTCAAAGTCAAGGATATAGTGGTCAAAATACAACAATAACTCGAATCAGATAGAGGAGAGGACTTATAGGAGGGAATCCCCCTCATTTATTTCTCTTCACTTCGAATTCCCCATTATTCAGCTCAGAGTACAAGCAGTCGAATCATGCACTAGAAGGCAGCTGAGCAAGTAGAAGATGACTAATAGTTATCTCGAGTTTTGGCAGCTAAGTCTCCCTGATTTTAAGCAAGTTGTTGATAGATTTAGATGTATAAGTAGAGGGGCCTAGGGTATCACTAGGTTCGACTTTTTGGCTTGTGTAAACTCTACTCAAATTTCGAGCTTACTATTTTATGACAATTTTATGTAATCTTGCTATTTTTTGATAATGAAGATGGAATCCTTTTTGAGCTAGCACTGAGTTACGTCAGAGGGCTGAAGCTCTTGGGTTAGGGCCTAATCCAAGTAGCCAAACTTCTATTTACTTTTATTTGTATGCTTTACTTCATTTTGTAGATTACTTTGTCGTTAGATGTATTTCTCTTATGGTTAAGAATAGGTTGGTTTTGATGATTTAGTAGCTTGCTTCCATTTGTGCTTTCTGTAGTAGGATAAGAAGTGATAAGAGAAGATTAAAAAGGCTAGCAATAGTTCCCTGGCCTCTCTTCCTCCCTCTAAGACCATGATTTGAGGCAAAGACTCTCTTGCTGCCCCAAAAACACAGATTTTCCTCATTCCTAGGACTTCTAGTGTTTGCAGCTCTCAAGTAGGTTGATAGTCTAGTTTTTCTTTGCTTTAGAACTTGTTTATCATCTTAACTTCCTAATTTTCAATATTCCTTTTGCATTATTTTCTTTCTTATAGCATTTCCCAACATTTCCTTCTATACATCATAGTTTAGGCCATTTTAATGCAAAACTCTGTTTTCCTAGGATGCACTCATTTCATTCGTTGATTGATTTTCTTGGTTGAATGTCAGTTTCTATGCAACATATCTCTTCCGGTAGTAGGCTATATTACCATAAATCACACCCTCCATCTGATCCATTCCCTATAGGTCTCCCAAACCTCACCTCAATTCTGCCCTAGTTTCCTTCATTTTTCATAGAACTTCTTCCTCTCTCCTTGAGCAAACCCAATCATCTTTCTCTCTCTTGGAGATTCATGGTAGACCTTAGGTACCTTAACACCTCATTTCAACCTTCATCCACCTTTTCTACCCACTCTCAAACCCTCAAAATAACGAAAATTTCTCTCAGCCTCCTCTTGTAGGCCTCGTGTAGTTTCCCTGTTTTCCTCCCGTAGTTTTCCTGTGTCCTCTTGTACTTTCTCCTATTGGCTTTCTTTTGAAGCCTGAGTGTGGGAAAATCCTCTAAAATTCCACCTAGAACCTCCTATGACCCATCCACACCATCCTACATTCTCCCAAGCTCCAAAACTGCCCTCTAACGCCACCTATTCACTGCCACACTCACACAAAATTAGATGCATGTTAAATTCATATAAAAATAAAAAAATATGTTTTCTGCTTATTTACTTCCAGAAATAACATGCTTAGATGTCGTTTACTTCCTTGAGTGGGTAATGAAATTTATTTCATGGTTTTCATAGTGTTTTTGGAAAAAGTAGAATTAGCTTGTTAATTAGGGTTTACTAGGTTTTTCTTTACATTCTAGTCTTTCTCCTTTCTGCAGTTAGAATAACATTTGTAGAGTAATATTTCTTTCCTTTCATCATACATAGAGCTTCTTCTGAAATCTATAGAAGTTGGCTTGAGCTCTTAGTGATCTCGCACCGGTTGACCAAGTGACAACCTGCAGTGAGAACTAGTACTTGTGCATATAGCATCGACGCTTCCAAGTTTGTTATGAACTACCAGGTTGATAAAAGTAAAGTTGGTGGCCCAGGAGTTGCATCGTTCTTGCTGCAATACTGATGGTCATCAGAGTGTGAGTGAATTCTATGTGTCCCAAGGATGAAGTTTGTTAGGATAATTTTAGAATAGGACTTGCGGGAAGAAATCCTACGATTGCAATAAGGGGTTGGACAAAAGTAGTTTAAGACAAAGGGAGACTTTGGGCTAGGCACAACACTATTTTTTCAATGATTTGTTTGGGTTCCCAAATCACAAGAAAAATAAGGTTGTCTATAAGGGCATGATAACTAGGGAGTGGCAAGGTGTGTCAAGGAGTACCAAGAAGTGCTAACACATGATAGATAATTCCAAGGCATGTTCAGAATGTCGAGACATGCGAAGATGTGCTAGGTGCTAGGGTGTGGCACCAACACATGATAGGGAGTGTTAGGGAGTGTCAGGGAAACACAAGGGAGCACTAGTTTCAATTGCAAAGAAATGAATGAATAAGAGTGTACGATAGGGAGTGTTAACAAGTTCCAAGTGTGCTAAGGAGGGACTGACAAGGTATTCTAGGTAGTGCCCATGCACTCTAGAGTGTTAGGGAACCATGCCAAGATGTACCAAGTGCTAAGGTGTGCTAATGAGTGTTAAGGAGTGTTAGTGAATGTTAGGGAAACTTAAGGGGGAACTAGGTCAAAATGCATGGAAATGAATGAATATGAGTGTGTGGCTGGAAGTGTCAGTGAGTTCTAGGTGTGCTAAGGAGGTATTGATATGTTATGTTTGGTACTTCTAAGTCATGCTATGGTGTGAGAGAAACATGTGGCCAAGATGTGGCAAGTTCCACGGTGTGCCAACGTGTGTTAGGAAGTGCTAGGGAGTGAAAGGGAAACACAAGGGAGAGCTAGGTCAAATTAATGCATGGAAATCAATGAATAAGAGTGATAGGAAGTGTCAGTGATTTTTGGTTGTGCTAAGGCAGGAGTGACAAGGTATGATAGAGGCTAGGGAAACATGCCAAGATGTGTTAGGTGCCATGGTGTGCCAATGCATGTCAGGGAGTGTTTGGGAGTGCCAGGGAAACACAAGGGAGAACTAGTTTGAAAAGAATGGAAATGCATAAATAAGAGTGTGTGACAGGGAGTGTCAATGAGTTCTGTGTGTGCTAACGATGGAGTGACAAGGTATGCTTGATAGTGCCAAGGAATGCTAGAGTGTCAAGGCGACATACCAAGATGTGCCAAGTCCCAGGGTGTGTTAATGCATGCCAAGAAGTGTTAGGGAGTTCCATGGAAACAAAAGGGATAACTAGTTCAAAATTCATGGAAATAAATGAATAAGACAGTGTGGTAGGGAGTGTCGGTGAGTTTCATGTGTGCTACGGATGGAGTGACAATGTTATATGCTAAGAAATTCCAAGGCATGCTAGAGTTCTAGGGCATGTCAGGGAATGGTAGTGTGTTCTCGAGAGTACCAAAGCATGCCAAGAAATTCAAGGGATTCTAACATGTGCAACATAGTTCCAAGGCATTATAAGTCATGCTAGGTGATATGACATGCCAAGATGTAAACTATGTTTGTTAGTTTTTTTACTGCCAAAGTTGGATGTGCTCCTTGTCTTGGTAACTTGTTAAGTGGGGTGAGTTGGGATTGGACATGAATAGTTGAATATGATTTATAGGTAGTTATTAGGTGAAAAAGGCATATGTTGAATTTCCACAGCACATGAGAATCTAGGTTTGGCTTAGAATCCTTGGTGCAAACACTCTCAAGTTCCACAACACATCTACTTTAATTCACAACAGAATCTACACACATCAGGGAATCAATTAGTGCACATGATAATTTTTAACTTTTTTAAACCTTTGTTCATTATATTACAAACTATAATACAATGATATTGAGCTCTCGTACTAGGGATCGCGCTCCTTTACAATCACAATGATACAAGGAGCACAATTAGGGTTTGGTGTTAGTCCATTAACAACAAATATATCCTTAACAAGATGAAACTTGACCTACTTCCTGATGGTGGCCACACAAAACCCTTTCAATTCACATGTCTTGAACACATTTGGTAGGTCCTATTGCCTCCCATTTTGCAACTCGTTAAGATGCCTCTATCAATGAGCTCATATCATTTAGGTTATTGAACTAGGCTCAACAAAAAATGCCCTCTAGTTTCCTCCTTTGTCCTTCAAGGTCTGCAACACTTAGGGTCTTCGATCAACTGTTCACAACACCACTTGTGAAGATCTTTTTTTGTCTGCCTACATTTTCCATACTACTGCTCCAAGATGACAAGTCTAGGGCTATGGAGGATGCTCTTCTTATCACTGAATGAATCTTCTGCAATACAATGAACTAGGGCTACTTGGTTGGTCCACTTGATGTCTACTTTAGTCCTTCGAAGTCCGCACATGCTTAGGCCCAATAAACCGACCCTTCTACCCATCTTGTTGACCTCCAAAAGTATAGGAGTTAAGGATATTCTTTGATAGTCTCCTAACAACCCTCAATCTATACTTGGAATACCATTAATCTTCCCAACCATAATCAATTATTTTACTTCTCTAGGGCCAAAAACATTGCCCCGATCTAGGGCTTTTTAAGTTTTCCACCAAACAATGATTTGAGTCCTCTCAAAATCATTATTCTTATGTACCAATTTCTTTGTTGTCCAATATATGAACAAATCTAAACTAATCCCCTTATCATCCTTCTAACAATTTGTGGATGACTGAAATAGGGTCACAAATCAACCACTAACAGCCCATTGACTAATTGTTTATAGGCTGTTTCAGATCTTTGTCAAAAAATCTATGAACATTCTACCAAAATCAACTCCTTTTCATGTCAATCGATTCTTCATATGGCACATTTCTTCTACTCAATATTACTTCTCTTCTAATTTCTTTAGAACAAACCTTATCCACCCATAGTAAAAATACCAACTCTTGCCTCCATATGGGACTCAACCTAGCTCATATGGATAATTATATTATGGGCATTTCTTTGACTGAATCTTGACATGAACTTTAGATCTCTACAAACCTCAAAATAGGGTTAGCTCAGTCAATATTACACATGAGACTACTTTCTTTCTGGCCCTATATTCTAGTGTAGAATCTCTTCCATTTATGTTGGTTTGTATCATATACCTTGCATCATACTATCTACCACAAGACAAGGTCTCAACCCTCTCTGTTATTTTAGAATTTGATGCGTCCTTCACACAAAGATACCAATGAAATCACATGCCCAAATTTTCATGAGCAGCCTCTTGTGAGCTTGATCTTCCATAAGAGAACAAACAACATGACATCCTACTTCGTATCTCAAACCCATTAAGGTATGTAGAATTGTTGTGAACCCTTACATGACGATCTTACTCTTGGTGGATGATCATGGCCTCCATTTATCAACCCTTACTCAACCCTCTAACTTGGCCTAGTTTACGAATACATCTCTCCTGGCCTCCTTGATCTAATGACCTCCTTCTCTCTCTATGTTATTCCCTTAATCCTAATTCCTCCTTAAATAGATTTTCCTGGGCCTCTTAGGAACCCTCTAGAACTTGCATGTTTTATCCATTTATACCTTAGGAAACATTAATTTTCCTTTTTAATTTTATTTTAGATTTAAATACCATCTTGGGTACAAAACCCCTTCACTTGGGTTATTTTCCCACAAATAATTTTTCGACCAAACTCATATAAAACCTTCTCACTAGGCTTGTGGATTACCTCCCAAGCTAGAAAATTCAACATCATAGTCTAGTTGTCGTAACCATAACTTGGTCATGATCTTATAGTCACGAAAGGACTTGGTGGGTTTATGAAGTTGCAAATTAAGTAAGGGTGGTTGTGAGGGCATGATAGCTAGGGAGGGTGAGGCCATGCCAAGCAATGAAAAGGCATGCTAACATATGTCGAATAATGTTAATGCATGTTGAGGTGTGTTAGGAAGTGTCGAGGCATTAGAAGGGAGAACTAGGTCAAAGTGCATGGAAAGGAACAAATAAGAGTTTGTGTCAGGGAGTGTCAATGAATTCAAGTGAGCCTTGCATATTGTTGTGTATAAGTTTTGGGGCACTCAGCTTGTGTCAGACTATATCTTGTGTGTCTTATGCATCTTGTGGTTGTTGAAAATTCTCAGTTAATGCTCTATTATTTATATGAATTGGGAATACATGTGAAATATTGCATGTATAAGATATGTTTCTTAGTTTTTTTATAGCCATGGTTATATGTGATCCTTATCTTTATAACTAGTTAAGTGGGACAAGTTGATCTTGTACATGTGTGGCGTAAGATGAGTTACAGGTAGTTCTTACGTGAAAAAGGCACAATCTACTTGTAGTAGGTGCAATTGGTCAACTTGTTGTTTCCTGAAGTAGGCCAATATCACATGAATTGCAGTAGCCAAGGACTTGATCGGGTTCCCAAGTTGTGAAAAAATGTAAGGCTAGATAGTTGTTAGGGAATGAGTGCCAAGGAATGCTATGGAATACTAACATTTTCCAGATAGTGCAAATGTATGTCAAACATTCTAAGATGTGCCAAGTACTAAGGCATGCTGAAATGTGCAAGGGTGTGAAAATGCACATTAGGGACTTTCAAGGTAACAAAAGGGAGAAATAGGTTAAACTACAAGGAAATGAACACATAAGAGGGTTAATAAGTCATCAATTTACCTTTTCCAAGAGGGTCACACTAGGCACAACAACACTAGGTGCCAATAGGTGCCAAGTGCTAAGTCTTAATGCATTCTGTGTGCCAAATATTCCTTTGTTGATTCTCATCTACTTTCCAAAAATTAATCTAAAAAAAAATTAATATTACACCATGCCCGAAAAAGATACCATGACATCTCAACACATGCCCTACATGCTAAGACTTGCCAAGCGCTAACACGTGCCAAGTGTGAATGTGTGTCAGGGAGTGTTGTGCATGCTATGAAGTGGCAGGGCATGTCAAAGAGTGATAAGGTGTGCTAGAGAGTGCCAACACATGGTGAGGAGTGTTAGGGAGTAATAGGACAACACGAGGGAGAAATATGTCAAAATGCATTGGAAGTGAATGGATATGAGCGTGTGTCAGGGAGTTTCAACGAGTGCTAGTTGTCATGCCAAGGAGGGAATGACAAGGTATGCTAAGAAATGGGAAGGTGCACATGGGAATATCAGTGTGTTTCAAGAAGTGCCAAAGTGTGCTAGGGAGTTCCAAGGTGTGCTAAAATGTGTCAAATAGTGCTAACACATGCCAAGACATGCCAGGTGCTAAGGCATGTCAGGAAGCGTATGGTTCCAAGGTATGCAAATGTGTGTCAAGGAAAAAAAAAGGAAAAAACAAGCTAAAATGCAAGGAAATGAACACATAAGATGGTTAATAAGTCACGACTTTATCTTTTTCAAAAGGGGTATGCTAGGCACACTAATAATAGGTTCCAATACATGTGAAGTGCCAATGTGTGCCAAGTGCTAATTTATTTCAATGCATTCCAAGATGTTATAGGGAATGCTAGGGACTATAGGGCATGCCAACACATCCTAGGTGAGTGCTATGTTGTGTTAGGGCATGCCAACATGTTCTTGGGCATCCTAGTCATGACAAGATGTTCTAGGTACAAATATGGTCCAAGACATGTGAGGTGCCAAGAAATGTTTGTGTGTGCCAAATCATCTTAAGGTGTGACAAGCCAATTGAGGAGTGTTATGTATCTATCATTAATAGAATTGACAGAGCTTGATTATGTATTAAATAATATAGTTCCTACACACACTAGTGGAACTTTAACTAAATGTAATTTTCTAGATAATAATCCTAATAGATATGAATCATGTCTTGACTCATAGGAAAGGTATATTCTCATTACTTGAGGGAAATGACACACATTAATTAATCTTAACAAATTGACTAACTCTAACCACTATAGCCTTTGACACAGAATGAAAAATACTTCACAACAATGGTATTAAATCATTATCTTTTGACAAAAAATATACTAACAAGCACATAATGTCATCAAAAACTCATTAGGATGATCAATGGGGATGAACATTTTTTGACCGTCACTAGAACTGTCGCCAAAGAGAGAATTAGTGATGGGCCTTTAATGACCCTTAGCAAAATTTTCGTTGAAAATGGTTTTGGTGACAAAATTTAAAGGACCATCACTATATAAACTTACAACAAGTCTTTTTTAAGGATCATCACCATATGTGACATTGGTGATGGACAATAAATATTCGTCATAGGCATGACCCTCACCAATGACCTTTTTTGTTGTAGTGTTTCCAATAATGGACTCGATTTTTGACAGATTTCATGTTTTTGTACTTATACTTGATAATCCTAGAATGGGTTCAACCACCACAATCCTCCTTGAAGAATCTTCCTTGCATTTTTATCACCTTGGTAAAGTCTTCTTTCTCCACCTTTATGGGCTTCATTGTTAATGGCTTGCCTTTAACATTCAAATGCACATCATCTAAGTACTTCATTTTATACTAGATTTTATAAATGATTATTGATTAATGAAAATGGTGTTATTTTAATTGCTAAGATATACTCTGTTTTTTGATTTTTTCCTTTAGGGCCCTCCCTATGTAAAAAATGTTCAATTTCTACAATCTCTGAAGGGATTTCTTTTACTTTAAATATATGAGAATCTAGTAAATCGTCTTCCAAATCTATTGGATCCTCTCCTATCTCTAATCGGGACAAATGGTCAGGCCCAACATTCTTCTTCACTAGGTTGGACAATGCCTTTAACTTTAAATTCTTGAAAAAATAGTATCCATCGACATATCTGACCTTCGTGGATTGGCTTATTAATAAGATATCTCAAATCTTGGTGATTTGTGAAAATTTTGAATGGATTAGAAAGAGATAATGACAAAATTTCTGAAGTGCAAAGATAATGACGAGCAATTATCTTTTTATTGTTGATTAATTTATTTTGTCCTTATTTAATTTTTGACTTCAATTTGGATTAGTGTTATCTATAGAATCATTATCTGGTTGTGCTAAGACAACTTTAACTACCTCGTAGGAACTATCAACATGCACATGAGATTTTCTAGACTAGTGAGGGAATTTGAAAATGGTTGCCTCAACCAGTTTCTTCTTTAGTAACTCAAATTCTTCCTCACGCTCTATTGTCCATACATATGGAACATCCTTCTTCAGTAATTTATCCATTAAAAAACACTCATACAAAATGGATAATTAGTTAGTATAAAAATGACTAAAATTTGCATATAAATGACCATTTTTCAATTAGTGACTAGTAGTAGCTAATTTATAGTATCTTATAATGCGACCAACTTTTAGTCATTTTTAGCTTAGTCATTAATTGGTTGTCTCAATTTCATCGTCTACTAGTATATTTAGTTATAAATTTCTTCATTAATTTAGTCATTGATTTAGTCATTAATTTCCACAATTAATGACCAAAGAAATATGACCAAAATGTTGGTCGTGTTATAAGATACTGTAAATTAGCTACTAATAGTAATATGTATGTAAATTTTAGTCATCATTTGAAACCATTTAATGACCAAAGAAATATGACTAAATTTTGATCGTGTTATAAGATATTGTAAATTAGGTACTAATAGTCCTATATATGAATAATTTAGTTGTCATTTGTAATCACAAATTTATCATTTGCAGTAGTCATTTGTCTTTTTTCAGTAATTTCATATTCATTATATAAATGACTAATTTATTAGTTTATATTCATTTAATTTATTTTTAATAATTATTATTAAATGGCTAATTGGTTGTATATTCATTTTGTTTGTGTTCATAATTAATCAATATAAACTACTAATTTAGTAGTTTTCGATTGATTTTATGTGCTCATTCTTAATCAACATAAATTACTTAGTATGATTTTGCCACTAAATTAAAAATATGTTATACAATGTGCAATGGTTGATCTAATATGAAAATGCAAAGTTACATATGTTAATTATAATACTAAACAATATCAAGTGCAACTATAAACAATTCCAGCTGCATAAATTATATTATATGAAATGTCAAATATTACAAAATGAGTTTACAACTTAATATTGGCTAGACTACAATTTACACATGAAATGTTGTTTCATCACTACAAAACATTTTCATTATGTTGCCAAAGAATTGCAAGTTAATTCACCAACTCTGAGGACTTTACCATCAATCTCTATGTGTGTTTCTTATGTGGGATATTTTCTTTAAGCGTATCAATAGACTAGTTCTCTTCTCTCTCTTTTTTCATTTTTTTCCCAAGTGTTATTATTTTCCTCTTTCTTCAAATCCTGCTGCTAACCATCAATACTGATTTCCTTTTCTGAAAACAAAAGAAGATACAGTGCAGAGTGTAATACATGAAATATGATGAACACTAGAATATAAACTAAAGTAAAGTATGAAGGATTTATATGACATATACCTCAACATCAACAATGTTAAAGTCATTTTCCCCCATAAAAGCAAGAAGCTCAAATAAGATTTCTTTCATTGAGCGATAGTGGCTACTATGTGGTTAGATGACATGTATAATCAAAGAATATAAAATGTCACCATAGAAAATAGCATCTTAGTAAGTTAGTATTCAACCTTTAGGGAAATCATAGGCACAATCATGCTAACTAAGTTACATTCTAAAAATTGTAAGCTATAAATAACTTTTGAAAACAAATAATTTGAGGTGTGATGTCTAATCCTTGTTGTTTTATTTGCAACAAAATCTCATTCTCTAATGCATGAACTTGGTCAAGTATATAAACAACATGTGCTCAAGTAACAACATGAAAGTAAACTTTCCTAATAGTCATGAAAATATTTCAACGCAAAACAATTAACAAAATTTCAATCAATAGTGTGTAATACTAGTTTCATCTTCAAGCTTTGGTTGTTGTTTAAATGGACATGATACCAATTATTTTCAATTTCATAGTTAAAATACAAAGACAAATCAAAAGTGACACTTAGAATATAATCAAACAATAAAGAGAGGATAAGATGGAATGGACATTGCAATTATAAAAAATTTATTTACTTATCAATCGATGTA
Source organism: Pinus taeda (assembly GCA_000404065.3). Classification (NCBI taxonomy): domain Eukaryota; kingdom Viridiplantae; phylum Streptophyta; class Pinopsida; order Pinales; family Pinaceae; genus Pinus; species Pinus taeda. Next base: position 464,959 of record APFE031535667.1, on the reverse strand, counting down.
TTGTCATACATTCCTGAAACATTTACTTGCCCAAAATAACCATGAGGTGAAATAATAACGACATTAAAACATCAGTGGACAACCTATGCTCAAATAATTTTTAATTTTTCCACTTAAAAGATAATTGAAACAATATATAGCAGTGATCTCAAAAAACTTATAAAACAAATCCTTAGTGGCACAAATTCTCCTAATATTTGTATCTAAGCTTAGAAGAATTTTGTATACTCCTTCTAGGACTATCTGCAATATGCCATTTGTCTTTAGTAAAGTTAAACAACATATTACACTTTAAATGGAAAATTAGATACAGTTTAAGTAAATAGACTGATAAATTAAGAGTGAAATGAATATGGACACTAATACCATTGAACAGACAATATGTTACCAATAAGAAGATTGTTTTTAAGAACTTAAAGGAGGACCAAATACCAACCCAAGCATGATTTAAGGGCCTTTTGAAGATTCCCATACTTCTTTCTCGCAGACCCTTTCAACATGCATTTGAAAGATCGGGTAACAATGTAACCTATATATCTAGCCATTGAATTAAAATAAGAAAATGTTATTGTCTACCTCTTGCTCTTGGGAGTATTTCTTTTACATTGCCCTTATTCCTCATCCAACCTACATAGGGAAAACAAATATATTCAGTTGTTAAATATATTGGAAATCAAATGTAAAATTAACTCAACTTTATATTTACATGGAATAGGCATAATGAAATGGTACAATAGAAGCATGCTAACTCAGAAACAGGAGATGATGAAAAAGAATAATGGAGCATTGTTTCTTTGCATAGAATTTTCTCTGGCCACAACAGACGAAAGTATGTCATGTATCAACATATGATCCTCATTGGTACATGTATTTCGTTATTCCTTGAAATCCTACACATTTGCTACCCTCCTACTAGACATGACCCTCGATCCTAGAGCTTAAGCACATTGAGAATAGAGCTTCTAAAAGCATGCATGCAACTTGATATCCATGGTCAAACCAATGAACGTGGCAATGACATTAAGATTTCACATTCTTGGCTAACATTGTTTGCCTAGAACAATGTTCTTGGTAACTAGAATTTCTCATTCTCATTCTTGTTACATGTTTCTTGCATTGATAATCATAGACAACATTATGTCATAAAGTCAAATAGTGATCAAAATTTAACCATAACTCCTATAGTCAAATATTAAGGTTCATCTTGCGTAATGAACATTAAAGAATTTCTCATCATATCCCGATAAATTTCTACTTTAAGATCCTAATGTCATGGACTGTAATCAATATGATTACCCTCACATCTTACATCACAAAAATAATTCTCCTTATATAATGAACCAATTTTAAATTAAAATCATAACCTTCAAAGATGTCATTACAATCATACATCATTAGCCTCAAATCAAGGCATGTATATTATGGCTTTAAATGACAACTATAATCTAATTGAAAGATACAATTGATGAAGCATGCATAAATATTTGAAGATGCAATCAATATGAAGTATGTAATATATACAACAATATTAAAAACTTAAAAATAAATAAATAAATAAATATGTAATTTATACCACATGTTTTAAAATTTAAAGATAGAAAATAAGTAAAAATAAATAGTAATATGTAAACCAAAATAGATCCATCTTTACTCTGGATCTACCAAGCATCGAGAGGGAAGAAATAATTTTTCACTCTACATGCTTAGTAGATCCAGAGTAAAGATGAATCTATGATGGTTTAATTCCCCCTTTAAATAGGCTACATTCCACCCAAATACCTTGGGTCAATACCACATGGCATCTTTATTTTTATTAATATTAATATTAGGGTTGATAATGTTTGGCCCATAGGCTTCACCTAAAAAAACCTCTTTTTGAGCCCTTTTAATATAAAGAGTTAGGATCTAAATTAAAAGATTTATTATTACCTATCACTTTTTTATATTATTATTTACCATATCATTTTTGAGTGTTCATAACTTCTTTAATTTAAATTTATATTATTACATATAATAAAATTAGTTTATTCTAAATTGACTACAATAGATTAAAATGGAAATGTTAACATACATTTTAGTGAATCCTACCATATTGGGTGGTAAACACCTCTAGCAAAATAAATAAATACTAAAGGAAAGAATAATAATAATAATAAATAGAACTAAATAATATATAATAAATAAGTAATAATAAATAGATAAATAGTAACAAGTATAAATAATACACATCTAAATTTAGAAGGTTTACATAAATACATTATTTTTTTACCCAAAAATTTATACATTACCCATAAATGTTCTTAATCTTTATTGAAATTGAGGTGTTATAGGTGTTTTGGAGTCTAAGTGGAATTTTAATAAAATATTGAAAACAAAATTGAAAAAAAAAAAAGTTTATTAAAATGCATAATCTATGTAAATTGAAATATCTAGGAGTTTGGGATAAAAATAAAATGATCAATCTACATAAGTTCAAATGTGTAGGAGTTCAAGATAAAAATAAAATGATCACTCAAAGAATACCCAAATGTCTCAGAGTTTTGGATAAAAGTAAAATGACCAACCTACATAAATCGAAATGTATATATATGAGTTCAGGATAAAAATAAAATGACCACTCAAAGAATACCCATATTCTCAATAAGAACTCATAATGTGGAAGGCTTTTAAAAATAATAAAAACTAGTCTCTTTGAAAAGCACAGACGAGGCTCGGAAGTTCGAGAGATTTTGAATAACAACTGATAATGGGGAAGGCTATTAAAACTAATAAAAAACAGTTTCTTTGAAAAGCACGATCTATGGAGATTCAGAAGTTCCGGAGGCTAAGGTGTGTGAGCTATGGAACATGTTTAATATTATGGATATTTGGATATCTGGCTCTAAATGGCTAAAACATTTTTGATGTTGGATGTTTTATTTGCAAAATCACTATATAAAAGATTTATCAAATGAGAAATAATATTCAGAAATAAATTATACCGAAGAAATGCTTAGATCCATATTTATTAGAGATCTAAGGTCTAAACTAGCTCGTAATTCATAAAAATGCCCAAAATTTAGATCATGTAAGGAGAAAAAATGAAATTTATTAAAGAAATGCATATAAAGTGGATTGAAACAATGTAAGGAGAAAAAACAAAATTTATTAAAGAAATGCATATAAAGTGGATTAAAACAAAATAGTGTTTTAGAAAAATGCATGGAATTTAGACTTACTCAGAAAATATTAAAACTTGGCTTATGCTTTGAAGGTCCAAGCTAAGTTAGAACTGTAGTTTCTCCACCTTCCTCATTCTCCACATTAATGTTCAACGTACTCCTGATTGCCTATGGATTGGACGTATACAAACAGAGAGAGGAACAAACCTCATCCTCGCTGAAATGTATCACTTGGCAGATGCACACAAATAGCTCCCCACATGCTGTGTCTCCCCACATGCATACCACCTTGAAGCGAATTATGTTGGGATGCCACAGAGATCTATGATTAATAATCTCTCGCACCACATTTTCATCAATATTACTCCACTCCTACGCATAGTCTTTCCCCCACCCAACACCAACCCCCTCCCAATAAGATTGAACAGTAACTGCACCCAACCAGTAGAAAAGAGGTCACTTCCCTACACTCTATTGGGAGGAGTGGGTGCCTTTATGGTGACAAAACTAAATGAAAATACCATAGGACAATGCCGAGCAAATCCACCGAAAATCTATCCTCACCGAGGAGATCTAGATCAATGCTACCATCCTAGAAACAATACAAAGTTATAAAACAAGGCCAATTATCATGGAAGGATCTAATTTATAACCCCTAGTGTTTACCACCTAATCACCCTAAATCCCAAACTTACCGCCTCTACATTTTCATCATTTTTTTCCTTCGTGATTGATTAAATTCCAGTCCACATAGTTATACCATGGTGGCAAAACCTTCTTAATAAGAACAAAAAATTCGATGATAAAATAATAGTAGATGAAGAACTAAAAATAAAGAAAGAAAAGTGGATTTCTAAAAAGAAAAAACAAAGAGTGAAAATACCTGAATCTTAACAATTTAGATCTAGATCCAGGCAAGCATGACAAGATGACTGGAAGAATTATGTAAATTAGAGACACCTATTGATCTAACATGCATGTGTTGCAATAAAGCCAATATGAAGCCTTTTCTTGTTTCATATGAGCCCCTGTTCATTGCTTTCCATAATCAAAATTCCAATTTTTGCACGTAGCATCAGACTTGTTATAACAATTTAGTGAAATATTTATTTATACTCCTTTCACTTGCAAAAGAATTTTATTTGAGCCGATTTGGGAACACTAGACTAAATAGTTTATAATAGGCTAGTGCATTATAATAAATTATTTTCATATCATTTCACACACTAAATTTTATTTTCTTACACTTTTTAGACTAAATTTTATTTTACCGCATTTCCTAAAATCATATATTAAAATTGATTTTGAAAAAAAATAAAATGGCTATATTTTTTAATATTAAAAGTTAGTTTTAATTTTCTCCATGGTGTGGATTAGTTGATGATGGAATGGGTTGTTAAGGCATTTTTTATAATGTTATTGGTTTAAACTTAGATTAGCTTAGTGTACCATGTGTGAGGTAATGTGGGTATACTTGGAGGTGATTGTGGTAGTGGATAGAATTGATCACTATCACGTAAGTACAAGCTCGCTATAGTTGTCTATTTTTCCGTATTCAAGAAACAACAATATTAATAATAATTTTATCTTTTTAATTCTATTGAATTAATTATTTATCAAAATTATATGTTATTAAACTCTCATGATTTTATTGGAGGTAGTTTAGGTGATGGAAATAAGGTAAACTAATTTTCTTGTAAGCATTTTCTAAATTGTGTCATCACTCAAACACTCTCATAGAAAAAAAAAAAGGTCTTAACCCCACCTAGAATGCCTAAAAGACAACTCTCAAGCAAGCCACCCAATGTCATAGTGGTGGCTTTCTCTCACTCTTTATACTACATGGAATGATATCCTTGTCTAAGGGGGGAATCCATAAAGATTGAGCTAAGCTACGTCATTGAGTAATGAAGGAAAGTTCCTTAACAAAGACTAGTGATTTGACACTACTCACTCTCAAAGTAAAAGGTTATGGGTAAGTGTGCGAATAGTCAAACAAACCATGAATTATGAACAAATTTTGAATGATTTTAATTAAAAAACTATGCTAATTCATGCAACAAAATTATACCTGAAAAATGAAAAATAAAACTTGCTCAACTAACCATCTAACATGAGATGCTAGTGAAGCATATACACAATGGCACCATAAAAATAGAAAACAAATCATAAATTGTTTCTATACTTGTAAGGCATTAGATCATTCATTCATATTATTCATTAGAATTGGAGATTGAGAGTTTGTTATCATCATCAAGAGACCATTCCATAATTAAGAGATCATACACAAATAGTATTAACTATGTTTGAGAGGTCAAATAGTTGTGTTTGCAATGATAAATAAAGGAAATGTTCAAACTTTTCGTTGTTACGAAGGACAATGAAGACAACAAATTTGAATGTGGACCACTTACACATTTGTAACATTCAAATCTCATCCATTTATCATCAAATTATCACCATTTATAGTTGGGTAGTTTGTAAATGTAGAATTGTGACCCAAATGATGTATTTGTAACATTCCTAAGTGTGTAATTACAATTAATGAACCATGAGCAATACCAATAGCGTGTGAACATATTAACCACTATGTATTTATAAAAAAATTCCATTAACTCTAGAGATCAATGTAAGTTTTAAAGCACCCCTGAACAATACGAAATTCCATATCATGTCAATGCCAAATATTTAAGAATTGTGTGCTTTGTCTAAATTCTGTGTAGAGTGTACCAATAGTGTCACTATTGGGCTTGGATCACTATCTTGTTAATGTGTGTTAAGATGTGACATTTAAAATTAGAAAGTGATCATACATCTATAAAAAGGCAAGAAAGTAAACCGTTAAGATAATCTTAAAAATAGTGAATTGTTATCCTTATGAACCAAGTCATTTCATGTTCCCATGCATTGATTTGTGTAACGGTGTGGTTAAAATGCCAAATGTGTTAAAAAATGTAAGAAATAAATGTATGAAGAAAATAATCTGACCATGATGCAAATTTGGAAACCCTTTTCACAATTATTAAAGAGCTTAAATATCAAGGTGTTTCATGCATTCATGTACTCATGTGAAGCTTAAGAGTGTTTACTATGTCAAGGTATGTTAATTAGATATGTCAAATCCAACATGAACAAGTATAAATATGATAATGTGTCCTTACAAGTAAAGTGTTAATCATTTTTAATTGTGTCACTTATTCTCTAGTCATATATTTTAGTCCTAGACTAAATTAGTCTTTTAAGTGAGTCACTTTTAGTTGAGTCACTTAATTCTAGTCATATATTTGATCCCTAGACTAAATTAGTCATTTAAGTTAGTCACTTTTAGTTTGGTCACTCAAAATTGCTCAAATAAAGTAGTAATTAACTTGAAATAATTGTGGTGACTAACTTTTTTAGTCACGTAGTCAGTAATCTCTCATTTTGTCCTAGTGAAAGTAATCATAGAGTAGTTCCTTATAAACATTCTATAGTATCACGTGTGCCCCAAGAATAATTTTATCTATTTTTGATTGATTTGAGGCTTTAAATACACAATTACTTTAATATTTTCCATACCTACTTTTCTTCCATCCTTAGATACCACATGACTGAGAAATATTCCAATTGGTATGGAAAAGTTGCATGTATACAAGGCTTACTATGATATCTTCTCGTTTCAGGGCTACTTAATTTTAGTTATCAACTGTTCATATTATCTACTTTATTTTAATGATACAGACTACTACTCCAACTAGGAACCATCAAGAATCTCCTCTTGAATCTGGGGTGTCCTTTTCACTCTCTCTTCAGATGAGTCTAACATGTGACTATTATTCGTAGGATTATTTCACTCAAATGTAAAGTAAATAGACATATTCCATATCAAACATCTTTCTTTTTACTTCTATCACAACCCAAGAACAATTATACAATTTTATATTGGGGGGATACAATCAATTTATTAGTCATCATCTTACCATTTCAATGTTTTATGTGATTTTTCTACTTGTCTGGTCTTGTTCTTGACTGCATGATTTTTCTCCTCTCCTATTGCAAGCATTTCTATCAAAGAGTTATTTCTATTGCTGGAAGTATTTCTATCAAATATTTTATGCTCCTTTGATTCTCTGTCTATTATACTCCAAAGTTATGTATGCTACTTATAGATGCTCTAGTGTATCTATATTTTGTTGGATTTCTTTTTATAGTTTCTAATTAATGTTTATGTACTTATACATTGACTAGGTTAATTTATGACTGCTTAGTGCTGATTTCTTAGCTTATGCATTTAAATTTATGAAGGAGAGCATGACTAGACAAACGGATATGTGGCAGCGCTAGATTTTTTTGCAATATTTGTCAATTGAAATAGATTGGTGTAAATAAGAGGATAATTTAATTGTAAAATCCTTGATTTCAATTAAAAAGGTGGAGAAGATGGCCTAATTTAGACAAGGCTCACATTTCATACTCCCCTAACTTATGGAATTGATAACTAATACTCCCCTAACTTATGGAATGGATAACTAATTGAAATTTTTGACTCAACAATCTTTGATAGAAGGGTTTCTCTATAGACTCATAAGATATTTATTCATTAATTATAAAATTTATGTGATTCAATATAATAATAGAAGAAGACATTAATCATTATGATCATGTCTACTAATGTTCTAGCCAATGCAATGCCTTGAATTTCTTTTAACATTTTGATGCATCCTTATATTCCTTCATGGTATCATGCAACACACTTTATCTTCTCCGAACTAATGCAGCATGTGTGATTGAAAACTTGAGAGACTAACAAAAGAATAGACTAAATCAACACCATAAATAAATACTCCAATCATTAAATATGTTTGACCATTAGTCAGAATGTTTGGCCATTAGTAGGAATACCATTTATTAACCAACAATGGGGACATTTGTGATGTCAAGTAGTAGTTGGTCTAGTATTCATGCAAATATGAGTCATAGCAACATGTTCAAGTCAAGAAATCAAGTCATACATTCAAAATCAACTCTTTCTCAAAAGAAAATCAACTGCATTAATTAGATTGATTATCCAGATTGATAAATCATTCAAGTCCATAAAATCTATGTTGTTGATCATGCATCAATCCTTTTGATTTATCTTGCTGCATTTCAATCGTCACTCTATGTGAATGTTATTGTCAACTATATCATTTTTCAATTCCAATATAAGTTTTTCATCCCATGGTTTCCTATTTGTCAAATATGAAGTACACTAATGTGTTGTGTAGCAATGTCGATAACGTCTAGAACCAAAATCAGGCTATCCATAAAAAATATTCAAAGAGATGTACTCAGTAGATGACTAAATTCAATGTATCCTCCCATGATCGACTTCGTCAATCAACTGACTGAGTCAACAAGGTCGACCAAAACAACTAGTCAATTTTTTGGCTTAATAAAATTTTCAACCGTCAAAGGTGACCTATTCTTCGATACCAGTGAATTTTTCAATGTAGAAAACATTCCTAAATTCATGTAAACACATATCAAATGTTTATGATGTTTGGAGTATGATGGGGAAAAACTCATATGAAAAACGATAGGCACAAAATGTTTAGTTCAATGCGCAAAATTAATTGGCTGAATGCATGATTAACATATAGTATTCTACACTAGCTACCATCATAGTCTACAACAAGAAAAGATTGTAACACTTACCACATACGACCCTTAGCAATGGTAGCATGAATGGGTAAAGAAAATGTAGAATTTCATTGGTCGAGTTGACCATCAATGTTGGTTGACTTAACTTGCTTTAGTTGATTTGAATTTCTCACACTAGAGCCAAATTTTGTCCCCTTTATAGATGTTATATAAGTTGGGTATAAGATAAATGTAAGAAAAACAACTATCATTATGTGTGTAGTGGTTCAATTCCTGAAAAAAATCTACAACACATGAATTTTCCGTAGATCAACCACTAATAAAATTACCTCCTTTAGTTGAATTCATCCTCATTTAGATTTGCTATATTTAATCCTTCAAGAATTTAGTTGCTTGAATGCACCTCTACAATCATATCTTTTTTATAACATGTAAATTTTTCTTTATAATTATTTAGAATTGGAGAAATATGATGTACACTCAAGCAATCAACACATTCATCAACCAGCATTCCCCTAAAAAAATTTGACAAGCAACGTTGGATATAGTAGACCATTCATATTCCGGATCAGATGTATTCATTGAGGGAGAGGATCATTTAGTCTACAATGTGAAAAAAACAATGACATAAATTATTCCATCAAAGACTTCAACAAAAATGATTGAGGGAATGTCAAACCAAATATCTTTCTATGATCTCAACTCTTAGAGATCTCAATGTCCCATGTAGGCATTGCACAATAATAGGATGAATATGTCATCATGTATGCTAGAAACAATGGTAGTATAATAAATCCAATGGAAAAAACTCCATTCTGACTCTTTTTTAATTCAAACCATTGATATATTGGCATAAACTTTAGGAATTTAAATATTTCACCATCCATGATTCTTTATTTATTTTCCCCATATCTTGTCAATAGTTAGAAGTCAACCAATGAGAAAATATTTACCAACAATAATATTTTCTGTCTATTTAGCTTTGAAACCACAACCATGAATGTCCATGAGTGTGAGAGTTATGTTCTTAGTGCATTTCAAAATACAAGAGCAAATGAGTAAAGTTAGGATCACATTTACATGCTTTTGTTAGAATCATCTCATTCTTCCAAGTCGTTTTGTATAGACATATCTCTCTTACTTGTATAATTTTACTCACAGCTTCATATTTCTTCTTGTAGTTTTTTTTTAATATTTCTATGGTATGAGACTTAGTACTAATGATTAAAAAAACGAGTTTGTTGAAAGCATGGCCTTTGTGTGCATCCAAACTGACTCTATGATGAACAAAAAGAACATATACAATAATACACAAAGAGAAACAAAATTTGATAAGGAATTCCAACAAAATTTCTATTACTCTTAGTGTGCATATATACATGAGAGATGTGGTTGGAGTGGTTGTATCCACTCTCAAACACCCATTCACTTTACCTCATAGATTTACCAAGTAGTACTCACACTTACATAGTGTTTTATGTGTGATGAGAAATGTAGACCTAAGAGGCTCATATAACAAAATGATTTCTTTTTCTCTTTCTCATTCAATGAAAGCTAGTTGTAGAAGGGAAGAGAAGAGAGAATTTTTCCTTTCAAATAGCTGACAAAATCTTGAGACTCTCTCAATATTTTCTCCAAAAATTTACTATATTCATAATATAAATGTGATCCAAAAAAACTCAAGAAGAGACAAAATAGGATTTAAAACAAAAATTAAGAAATAACACTAAGAACTCAAAAGCTCAAAACTTGGCTTCCCAAAAGAAATTGCCAAAAGAATTTTATCACATGTAGAAAACATAAAAAAAAAATACAAAGAAAGTCTTGTCTTTTTAGTTCGCTAGAGACAACAAAAACGATGTAGGAACAATGATCTATAAAGGTAAAAAAATTCCTAATTAGAGGAGAAAGATTGAGATAATTGAAGAAAAAGAGAATTTTAATGATCCAACTAGATGAACAAATTAGAAAATCATAATTAAGTCTCCTAAATCCTGTTTTGCACAACTACAATAGATAAACGAAAAATATATTAATGGAAGAAATCAAAATGAAGAAAAGAAACCTTGACAAAAAGACCAAAATTGCAAAATGAATTCTATAATTTAGAAACAACTTTTCTAAAGTATATTTGAGATAGATATGAACCTATAGAATCAACAAAGAACATATTTGGAAAAATGAGAGAGTTCTCGGGGAAAACCCCTCTAAAAAGTCACAACGCATTGTTATAATTGAGACAAATATATTAAGATAAAAGAGTTATTTTACTATATATAAGGTATTTATAACCCTTATAAATTCATACAAAACAATATAATCTTTAAAAAAAGGATGAAAACTAGATCACACACAAATACCTCTAGTAGGCACCTTCACAAAATCTAGTCTTTATTTTTCTTCTTTATAGTAGGAAAATACTCATAAAATTTTGCATAAAAAAAGTTGTCCTAATGGCCTCTTATCAAGAATACACTCCTAGAGTTCACAAGAAAAAATAAAGAAAACAATTCGAGAAGAGAAAGTGTCTTTGTGTTCTACAAACTTCTTAAATCTCATATTCCCATATAAGATGCATTGAGATTTATGAACATAAGAGTAATTAAGGACACATTCATCCAATGAATAGACTATTTATTTATGAAAATATCCCTATAATCCACTATCACGCTACATTTTTAGACCAATGTGAATTGAAAGCTCGAATAAAGACCATATCTATTTAGATCAAAGGAAAATTAGCCTGAGAAAGCACTCAAATGAGGTCAAAAGATAAAGGATAAAACTCATACACAAACAACAAACAAATATCTAAATCCAAAAGAGGATAAGAAAAATAGAAGGGTTAGACTTTCGAATATATTCACTAATTCTATTGTAACAGAAATGAATATAGTTCAAGGAGGTATTACTATGTGGATTTTCCTAGAATCCACTAGATAGTGTGTGAATGACGAAATCAGAGGTATTACTATGTGAATTTTCCTAGAATCGACCATATAGTGTGTCACTGAAGAAATCAATGAGATCCCATAGATGTAAATCATACTCGTGAATAATACTTCATCGAGATAGGTCAAGAAATTGTACCTACACCCTCACATCTTAGTGATAAATTTTGGATCTAAATCCTTGACCAAAGAACTTGATTCTACTTGAATATCTCACTCCTAGCCATTCGGATCCAAAACTCCTCGAGATAAGCACAACCAAACAAAATAAGTTTTCTTTCAAAAAATTGTAGATTAAGATGTAGAAGTCACAAACATAAACATCATAAAAGAAGTAGTCAAGGAACTAAAATCATATAGTTTCATTAATAATCCAAATGAATACAATATAACTTAAATATGAGAGTCCTCCTCCTCATTCTACAATGTTGGTCTCCCCTTAGAGATAGTCTCTAAGTACCCAACAGTATGGAAGGGATCTCTCATAAATTCTCACTAACTCCTCCTATTACTAGGGTAAGATTATACAAGCCTCTTTCACTCTTTGAGAGGATGTATCTAGACATATAGGGGCTCAAGAAATTAGGAAACTTCTACAATAATTGGCTCCAACCAACTCATGGACAAGTAGGTTGAGATGATCTCCTCAATAATGACAAAAACTAGAAATTTCAACAAAGAGGCACATTGTAAAGGGGAAACCTTCATCGTAAGACTCATGATGTACATTCTAAACCAGAGTTTAGATGGAGTATATTAGTCTTTGAGGAGTGCCTTTACTATTAAAAAGGAAATAATAGGAGGAAAATTTATGTATAAGGGTCAACAAGTTGAAGGTCTGTCCTATTGACTCAATGCAGGTAAATTAGGCTGTAAAAATATTCTCATGGTATTTGAAAACCGGTAACAAATTAAGGAGTTCCTCATTAGATGGAAAAACAATGTCAAAGAAAACCATTGAAAAGTTGGAATCAACAACCCATTATGAAATATATTGAGATCAAAATTTTGTAGGGGAAATTGAGTGTGATGAATGTATGTAGCATTAATAAAGATGGCTTTATAAGAAAGTTCTACTGGAGAAAAAGGTACAACCATTCGTGTATATTTCTTTCTTCTATGATGTAGGAAATGGGAAAGGGTAAGAGACATGGATCCTTGAAATAAGACATATGAAAATAATAATTTTGAGATACTAGCAAACAGTTAGCATAAATGGGTGTTACATAAATAATAGAGGATGAGAAAATAAAACTTCTAATGAGTGATGGATACATTCCTAACCTTAGATTCTATGAAGCCTTCTAAAATTGATCCACTAAAGGGACACTAGGATCCAACGAAGCATATGGGTCAAGAATATAATAAGCCATTTGAGATATCATAATGATTTTCCCTTCATGAAGGAACTATAATATGAGGGAGTGTGAAAACTATCACTTGTATCATGTAGACCAAGTTACATTTATCGTCGTCATGTTTTGCATCAATTACTTCAACTTTCACTTTTATAGTTTTCTCTCCTAACGTTATTGACAAGTTAAGTGTAATACCATGGGGTAGTGAGAATATTCTTTGATAGAATTTAGTACGATTGGTAAAGGAACCAACTTAAGAGACCAATTCATGTTCCAACATAACATAACCATGAGAGATGTTGAAGAACCATCATCAATAGTCATTTGAAAAGTGGATTTCATGAGGTAGGCTACATGAATTTGAAAAACAACATGAGAGGGAGGGAGAGATTTGACATCAATCATGACAAATGTAGTTATATAAATTTTCTTTTGGTGAGCATCTCTGATAGATTAATGTGCTCCATTCTGGTAGACATGTTAGGAGAACCTCTAAGCTTGGCATAACACAATAGTTCTAGGCCAGTCTTCCATAATGGATTAATTTTGAGTAGATTGGGTGTTTGAATTTCATATATAATGTTTTAGGAAGCCTTTCAACATCCAATGTTTAGACTCAATCCTTTGTTTCTCAATATGTAGATGTTCTTATGAACTAGAAGCTTGTTTGGCTTTTGAGTACTCAGGGTTTCTATAGTTGTGAGCTCAAGTTTCTAAATCCAAATGAATACTAAACATAGATATTCTACAAAAAGTCCCCCAACATAGAATTGCTTTGGTTTCTCCCTTACTGAGCTTGTTGGAACGAGTGCAAGCAAAAAATAATTTATCCTAAGTGAATGAATTTTTATTCAAATCATATTGTTGTGGCAAAATAAAATCCCCCATTTCTACATTATTATCCTCGTTATAATAATGGGGACCATACATGTAAATTTTTGTCAAATAAACTCTTTTATGATTTAATCTTCTTAATTTTGCGAGAGTTTCATTTTCTTTTTCTA
>APFE031535667.1:368575-448128 GCA_000404065.3 Pinus taeda | reverse complement strand
ATTTTTTGCAAGAACCTGAATATGTAACATTTTCAATATTATTCACTATTACTGAAGAAGCAATTGCTTGAAATAACAACTTTGATGCTCTTCAAACAAATGCAAACACTACCAATGATTGATTTTAGAGAATAATGCTACTGAAATAAATAATCCTAATTTTAGAACTACTCTAAATCAAAATAGTTGTGTTTATCCAAATTTTGATAATTTTTCAAAATAATAATTTCAATAAGTAACTAACAAAAATGAATAAATAAATCAGCAAGCAACCATGAAACATAATACAAATATTTATGAATTTTCTCATGTTGCAATTGATCATCTAAAACAAACTCTAAGGGAACCAAGCATTAATCTTAAAGAAAGTGTGGTCAACCAAATAAATGATGAATAATCTGAAATTTTCTTCATGAAAAATGAGCAAACTTCTCCAAGCATAGAAATTCCGATAACATACCTTTTCTCCTTAGTCCATTTCTTCTCCATATCCTGAATTTTAACAATAGTAATTCATTTGCTTATCATTTAGAAAGCCTCTTTGCAACATTGTAACTTTAGGAAAAAGAGGGGCTTCAATATCTCCAACATGTAATGAATTACCAATTATCCATTAGGAAAAGGGATTTTTAGATAATCATATTTTTAATCAACTTGGAAATTACCATACTTTGAACTCAATCATTCTTCTTATTCTTGTGTATCTTATTACGAGGAAGAGAATGCTAATGAACAGTGTAAAATCATAAATGATGATTAATTAGAAATAAAGTATATTGATTTATATTAACCTTGATTAAATCCCCATGTTCAATGTCAATCCATATTTGAAAATTCAGAAAACCTCAATTCATAATTTTCTCTAGTAAATTTTCATTTTCAAAATTTGATTTTAGTGTTCAAAAATCCATCCCAATTTATTATTCTTAAGATGATAAAATTATAATTCTTGATCATGGTCTTGTGCCTCTTTCAATTCCGCAAGTATATAGAAGTAATAATTTCAATTTCAATTACATTATCTCGGCTAACTCTTTTGGGAAGGAAATTATTTTAAACAAATCCCAAGTCTCATGTAACACTATTTGTAATATGGGTGTTAATGAACATGTAAATTTTACTTTCTTTTTGGTTGATTTCAAATTTTTATTCAACCATTAAACTTAGTTCTTTTGATAATTTTTATTCATGTTGGAATTATGACCATTCAGGCCCTAGACACTCATTAAGTGCATTAATGGGCCAACATGAAATTCAATTTCAAGGACTTAATCATGAGCATCACAACCTATTAATATTTCAATCGTATTTGATGCTCATGTTATATCAATTAATTTCGTCCTTTAAAATGAATGATTCACATGCTCCACTGCTTGAAAGCACATTTTTACAATCCAACCAACAATTAAATTTATTTTTAAATCTTATTCCTCATTCATTAAATTTACATTCTGACTTCTTTGATCCATTTGAAAGTTCCTTGGAGGGTTAAATTCAACAAAATAATTCTAATGATTTGCCTCATGTGCATAATTATAATAGTTTTATACAGGTTGCATCAGCCAAACACATACCATTAGAGCTTCCCCTATTATCCTCTCTTCTTTCAAATTCAGTTCAACCATTAATTGAGATTCATCTATATTGTTATGACCCCATAGAGTTCTGGTTGGAGGAATTTTTTCGAAAAAGAGTGATTGTAAATACATGTCCTTTTGTAATTCTATCAATTGGATGTAAATACATTCAATAATTTAATTAGTTAATCATAATTTATTTTGTTACTTGATGTTGGATATGTTACAGTTAAGAAAAAATCTAAGTGAATGTCTTCACTGGATAGTAATCATTCACTTAGTTTTAATCTACCATGTAGAAGAATAACAATAGGACAATTAAAAGTGTAGAGTGTTTTTCTTTTTTATTTTTATTCTAAAAATGTAGATATAAGAATAAGCAAGCATATATCCTTTTTTTTGAATGAAATTCTCTCACAAATATGTTCAAGAAAAGTATTCACCTATTCATCAGAATTTATAAGTTTTCTATGCTCTCTATAGATGCACTTTTCTTTTTATTCCCTTTGCTTTGAAAATTACAAGAGAAGTCCTAATCATGCTTTGCTTGTTTCGTTTATGCAACTGCAACAAAATGCATGTATTATGCTTGGTCAGTTATGCCACTGACCTTCAGTTTTTAAAATTTTTAATTCTTAAAGAAAAAGTGGTTCTTAAAATTTTTAATTCTTAATCAAAGAGTGGTTCTTAAAGGGAAAAAGTAAATCACAATTAATTTAGAGTAGCTTGCTAAAATGATCCATGCACATTGCCATGTTCATGTGACTTTTGAGATTGTTCCAAGTCAAGGCCCCTTTCCTACAATATCATTCCATCCTTTCATTTCAGTCACACCGTGTTTTATAAGCCTTGAGATGACTTAGAGCCTACATAATCATCCACTCTGTACCTCCTATGCACATAAGTCCCTCTTAGTTTATTTTCATTGATCATCCATTTCACGCCTTCCACATGCTCCCAAAGTTTTGTCCTCCTAGCTCTCTTTTAGAATGATTATTTCTATCATTCATGCTTTACTTTCCGAGATGATGTAACATAAGGCATGGGTCGATTCTCCTCTTAATCAATCTCTCAAATTTGGTCTGGCATACATGCCACGTCTTCTCGCTTATCATTTCCCCGACAGTTTATTTCATAGACTTTTTAATTTTTTCGAGGATTTCATCCATTCAGCATGACGTGTGTAGATGGGCCACTTTCTTTTTATTTGTCCTTTCTTTTTAGTTTCTCTTTCCTCTTCCACATAGACCTGAGGTCTTAGTCTAGGCCATTCCCTATTTTAACTTTCCACATACATCTAGGTTTTCCCTTCCCGGCTTACTCAGCATGTTACGTGCACATTACGGTTTATTTTTGTTGGATTTTAGTGGTATCCATTTTTCACGTCAACCTGATACCCTTTTCCCTAGAAGTTATATTATTTACAACTTTAATATGTTTTGGGACACACATTGTTCATGGCCCCCCATTTTCCTTTTGTGCATCCTTGTCTGATTTCACCATGTATCCCAGAGGTTTTCTCCCCTATATTTTGACATGATGCTCTCCTTCATTCTCCAGGGAGTCACCTTCTGGAGTGATGTATTACACTATGGTGTATGTGGGTCCTCACTCTACTTCGTTTATTTCTCCCTCATGTCATTCCTTGACACAATTTACCTATAGAAAGAAACCCAAAAATTCAGATGTATCCCAGAGGTCCTCACTCTACTTCGTTTATTTCTCCCTCATGTCATTCCTTGACACAATTTACCTAGAGAAAGAAACCCAAAAATTCATATAGAATGGTTTATGTAAACGTCATGACAGCAACTCTGGGACAACTCATTATTTTTGGTTCCCTCATCATTTTGTTGGCTCACATTCAAACTTACCTTGCACACTCTTTCCATTGTTGCCTTTACATGTCATCTCATCCCTCTTACCCTCGAGATTTCCTTAGCTCATTCATTTGAAAGTACACCAGGACAATTCATGATTTGTGGCCCACTCAAATCTCTTTCTCTTCACATTCTTATTAGACATTTGGCCTTTCCGCTTTCCACATATTTCCTCTCTATTCATCCCGTATGTTAATTTAGTGTGCATCCTTCATTATTTATAGGTTTGACCTCCCAGGATTATTTAAGCATCCACAATGCCTACTGGCACTAATCATTCTAATAAAATTGCAGCTTGTGTCACCTTCGAGCAACTATTATATTCAATGGAAAAATGGTAAGCACCTCTTGAATATGAAAAGGTAAATTGGACTAGTGGTTAATATATCTTTTATCTCGGGAGTCTCTTATATATTGATTATGCTTATATCGCTCCATGCTAATGCCTATCATTCAAAATTCCAAGTCTTTTTTTTATATATCTATTATATATATAGCGCACTACATAAGTTAGTCTTGGGCTTTATTTCATGAGGAAAATTTGGAGCTAATATATAAACATAATATTTTCATTTCGCCACACATATAAAGAACATGGTTGAAATTAGAAATGGAAAAAGGGAATAATCATATTTGTGATATAAAAGCAAGGTACATTTTAGGCAGAATTTCATTGTTTTTATTAACGTAGTTCTAAAATTTTGATGCCTATTATTTCTTGAACATGTAACTATTCCTTTTGGTAAGTATTTCTCTAAATAGAGATAATACTCGCTTTAGATTACATTTAATAAATATATGTTTTTGGGCATATGTGAATTTATTAAAATTTCAACTTATTCACATTCTAAATTTTAATCATAAGAAGGGATTACTTATTTAAGCCTTGAATTTGGAAAAAATCAAGACCATCATAACTAATTTTTTTCAAAGGTGAAATTCATACGTTTATCCTCATATTCTATTAGTTTTCATTTTTATTCTAGATTTAGTTTTTATTTTAATTTTAGTTTATCTAAAGCTCTATTTTTGTAGGTCTTTGAAAATTTCCTTCAAAAGCTTGCATCCATGCTTGCTGAAATTTGGAATTCGCTCTCCTCATTTTTCTTGGTTTTGCATTAGGAAAAGTAGTTATGATGTTGATCAAGTTGCAAATATACCAAATTAGGGAGTCTCTCAACCACTATTTTATTTTTCACAAGACTTATCTTTATTAGAAAATCATTAAAAGTTTTTCATGCAAGCTTCATTTTGAAGAAAGAAAATTTGCAAGAGGAGGGACATCCTATTTTACTTGACATTCTCTCAAAATTGTTATATAGTCTTTGCTTGAATTAAAGTCCTAATTACCTATAACTATATGAGTTATAATTCATTAAAATCTGAATTTAAGACGAACATGCATGTTTTACTTATTTTACTCTTTGTTGAGACACATTTTCTTGTTGAGGTTTCTCACAATCATGGCATTTTATATTTACTTTTGTTTCAAATTAGCATTGTATTTCTTTGATTGCAATTTTTGGAGTGTATCCATTTCACTTTCTTGTTGGATTGGATTATGTTATATTACCAAGAATTATATGGAAGATTTTTCTTAACATGTAGACCTTTCTAGTTTTTCTCCCCTTGGTTTAAAATGGGGGAATAACTTTAATGTTTTCAAATTATACTTAGCATGATTATTGTCAAATCAGTCTAGATCTATTATCCATAAATGAAATATTATCTTTAAGGAATATTTATGCAAATATGATGTCATTATGCTAATTTTAAATTTTCCTAACTAGTTAAGTCCCTAGTTTTATAAAACCTATGATTGTTACGACACATTGCGCTTAAAACTTTCTATCATTATCTAATGAACAATTTATTAACCCCAATTCTAAGAAAGAAAGGTATATTTATCAACAGTTGCTTTAAAGTTATTAGTTCTTGGGAAGAAAGCCTAACAAAGAAAATAATAATTAGTTAAAACTTTTTATGATATCCCTCGCTCTTAAGGAGATGACCTACCTCCCCATTTATTAAATAATCTTTTGGGAGATTAATAATAACCATAGTTGAATGTAAAAATAAAAAGTTAAATGGAGGATAGGAGATCTCATCATGAGTTAACCTACCATGATCATAGGTTTTAACATAGTGACATTACCATTATTTTATTCCAGGCTAGGGTAATGGTTTTCAGCCTCAAGGTTGAAAGACAAGAGGTCTTACCACTAGTCAGATTACTCACTTTGTTAGCTCCAGTGAATGATACTGTCACTAGTTGGTTACCAAGCGAGGATAGTGATATTTGAATGATATCCAAATAAGTTTTTGAAAATGATCATTTGACTATGTATTTATTTCTATTAGATGGGACAATGTCATATAAAAGGGTTAAAAGGAATCCTTCTCAAGGCTATAGACACTTGCTAGCAGCACTTGCCGTGCTTATAAAGTTAATTCAATACTATGATTTAGTTGATTACCTTGTTTTCTCAAAAATGATTTCTAATGAAATTTATTGTTGAATATACAAAGTCTGCTATAAGACATGGTTTGTGGAGTAATATTTTAATAAGTTCATGGATGATGATGTATATGCTTTTTGTCTATTAAATCTATTTAAGGAGAAAGGCTGTTAGGATATTTTAGATTTGACATTTTATACTCTCTAATCATCATTCCCCTATTTCTTAGGTTTTGTACCTTTAACCAAAGATAAATGTTTTTCTCAATGTGTCCCTAATTTAGGTGGCATAAAAAGCTCTCTTTTCTACATTACTATCTTCATCATAATAATGAGGATCCTCCATGTAAGCTTTTGTCAAATTGTCACTTTTATGCTTTAATCTTGTTAATTTTGTGGGATTTTAAGTTTTCCTAGTTTTCTACTTTCACTAGTTCATTGTGTCTAGTTTCTTGCTAGCTTCCCAACAACAAAATTTTTGTTGAATTTGGACTTACCTTCTGAAAATGGGGCTTGTTCAAAAATTTGATTGATTTTCACCACCTAGGACTTAATCGTATGTGTAAGGATAGTGTCTCTTTACTTTATTTATAAATTAATGTAATTTTAAATATATAATTAAAAATCATTTATTAAATAATTAAATTAATTTTAACTAAAAAATTAATTTATTTATAAATATTATTATGAAATCAATTTATTTAATTAACCTAAATTAATTAGCTTTACTTGTAATTTATTTAACTATTGTTAAATGATTTTATTATTATTAAAATTAGTTTTTGTTAATTAATGTTTATATTAAAACCACCATAACCATCATATCGAGAACTTACTATATATTTAACTATGTAATAAACTTTAATATTATTTTTTTTTGTAAATATACAAAATATATAAGACATAAAAAATAAAATAAATAAATTTTTATGACCTCGTCGTGGGACCTTAACACTGGAGGTTTCATATGATGCTTTTCAATTTTTCTTCACATGGGATCACTAGGATGAAATCACTATGGGAGGAGCTGAAAGGGCTTTTTATTAGCATGGAATGGGTGAAGTGGAAAGACATATTTTAACTTCAAAGAGGGGCTTTGATTTTTCAAGAAACATGTGTAATAATTGAAGAGAGCGCCGACTCCATGTGAACCTGGCTGCTCTCTCTCCCCCATACATTCCATTACTCCATGTGAACCTGGCTCCATACAATCCTGTCTTGGTTTATTATAATGCTCCTTTACAGGCTTTGTTAGTTTACATTGCTTTTATTTGGTTTGTTTAATGTTTAATATATACGTTGATTTTATTTCATTTATACATTATTTCATTTAGATGATTTTGTTTTATTATTTTGATAAAATTTATATTAAATTAAGGTTTTAATAAAATCAGAGTTTTTTAAAATTATCAAGGCAATTTTGCCATAACTGTGCATTTTCTAGTACACTGCAATTTTTGAAACCCAATCTTTGGAGAGCTTTATCTAGAGTTCTACTCATAGAAATAAGGCTTAAGAAGTATTTTTGGAAATATAAAATCATGGAGAAGAATTTGGGAGTGGTTACAATACCATATTTAGTCATTTACTATGCCTAAAATATATCATAAGTGGAGGCTACGAAATTGTAATAGAAAACAATTTTGGAATTTGTTTTGAAGCATTTTCATTTCCCAAAAATTCTTGTTGTTGTAAATTCTTTTGAATAAAACCTTATTGATCCAACAATATTTTGATAGATATCAATTAGAATCACACATTTTATTTATTTCATTTGTTTAATTAAATTTTAATTTGGGAATTAACTTTGTCACTTTGGTATTTTGTATGTTCATCCGCATTTTTAATTGGTTTCAATTTTTATTTTGATTGGATTTTTTTCTAGAGAGTTGTTGCAACAAGATAAGTAAAATAGACTTGAAGACAAATTAATCACACCAACAAATAATAATAAGGGATTTTTCCCAACTATAATGAGAGATCTCAATGTTTCTTCCAACAACTTCCTCGTTTTTGGAAATTGTTTTTGTAAAGAGGATTTTAGTTGTATATGAAGAGGAATACTTAGATCTAAGTGTTTGTGGATTTTCTTTTCAAGATCCAAAATTTGTTTTGGAGGTAGAGCTTGCACTATTGCAACTCTTTCTTTTAGCAGAGAGCAAATGATTTTGTAAAGATTGTTGGATATCCATTGAGAAAAAAAAACAAATAAATCAGATTTCATATTTGTATGTAAATACATTTATTTGGAAATGCAAATTTTTATGCTTTTAATGACATCACTATGCCAATTATGTCATATTTAGCACTTTTGTTGATATGAGAATGATTTTTCATTTGATCAACTATATGATCTTCTGGTTGTTTTGATATGCTATTTATTTCCAACTTTCTATTGCACTTAATCAAATTTCTGAGTAATTACTTATTAAACTAATTTATTTATTGATAGATTGTATGGACTACTCCTACATTTTAATGGTTCATATTTCACAGTTTTGAATATCTGAAGAGAGCAAGTTTTGTAAGAATTATATCAACTCTTATAAATTCTTCAATAATCTAATATTCATTACATAAAAACATGTTAAATCTTGATTTTTCTTTTAAATCACTTCACTCTTGTTTTATATTAGAACTATATCTAATTCCAATCAAGATAGGATAGATTATATTTCCTTTCGGTTGTTTACATCTTAAAATATAATTGTACTTAGAACAAACTTAATATATTTTTTAGAAGTCTCCTAACATATGAGCAACTTTAGGTGTGGCATGGCGGAGCCCTCTATTTAGCTTAAGAACTTCTTTCTTGCAAGCATGTAGTATGAAGGTAGGTTTGATTTCCTCTTCTTATTGATAGTTAATTAGAGAAATCACAAGAAAACAAGGACAGTGAAGGGGCAGCTAGACTGAAGAGAATCGATCGGAACCACCAAATCAAATAGATAAGATATTAGTTGGGGATCTGAATGGGTGGTCTTCCCAAATGTTGATGAGGCCATTTTTGGCCATTAACACCTAGTGACTTAAAGAAGCTTGTAATTCTAACAAGAATTGATCATCTTGAATTTTCGGGAGAGGATGGGTAATATGGTCTCCCTTAAAAAGCTTTGAAGGAAACTTAAATTTGTCCTCCTAATCCTTTATTCATATACTAGCATGATCACTATCCTTCATTACATTTTCCTTTGATTTTGCATTTTCCTTATTTCCCTTATTAGTATCCCTCCAACCATATTATTGGTTTCCTTTGGGATTTGAAGTTAGACTATATTAACAACTAAACTTTATGTAGGGGAGGTATTGTTCCCTAAGTTTGCTGGTAGATGGTGGCTATAATTACATATAATACAATTGAATTATGAGTATGATTATAGTAGTGGAATCAATACAAGTAACCACATTATCAATGTGAGCTCCTAGCTTTGGATTTGTGAGATTCAATGTTAAGTCCTAATGCTTTAGCAACGATATCATAAAGGACTCCTAATTGTGAACTAATCATATAAAATTATTAAGCTTCAAATATAGGTTGTTCCTTGATGTAGAGTCCTAAAATGGATACATCCTTCAGTATAGGACACTACGATGACTTAAGGAACCATTCTAATAAAAATGCATTAGCGATGTAAGTATTAATCTTCACTTCCTCCTTCACCACTCTTCAATGAGGTTAGAAATATGAGTATCTTTGTCATACCTGAAATTATTTAAGGTTATAGCCCTCACATCATATCTAAAAGGAAATTTGAAATCTTTTAGGAAGACGATAACCAAATAGTTAAAGGAAAAAAATGAAACCTCATTCTGCTTGATATATTTCTTTCCCAGATTCCAAGTGGGGGTCTATTAAAAGAGCCTCAATATAATCAAATCATTGAATAAATAGATCAAGGAACATCATAGATGGATTGTGGTAATATAATAAGCAAGGTATATTCTACATTTACCTTTAAATTTTGGAATTTCAAAAGGACGTTTGGTTTGGATTAAGGGTTAGTTTTGATTGTATCACATTGGATCATTAGTTAACATTGAAATATCATCAAAAAATGGGTTTCTATAAAATTTAAGCATGGTTGCGAAGAAAGCTTATGACTCCTATATTAAGGGAATGCATTAATCCTTTATTGAAAATGTAGCGACGAATGGATACTAGTAAACTATCCACTGGAGGGTTGGAATGTTCCACCCATTCTCCTCACACATCCTTTAGTAGGCTTTGTTCCCATAGAAAGAGAAGAAATGGGAAATGCACACTGCCTAGTTATGGAATCAAAGGATGAATGTGTCCTCCCTTCAATGGGAAAATATGTAACAAATTTGAAAATCACAATATTAGACACTGACGAGGGAAAAATAGTCAAGAAAAGTAATTAAGACTGTGGGAATTTTGATTAACAGTATCCTTGAGGTAAAAGAACTACCAAAAAAAGTAGTCTTTTGTGTTTCCACACTTTGGTTAGGGTTGTGGGTAGTACCAACAAATGTAGATATTTAATTAGTAACTGGGGAGTTGATATAGAAGTGATAGCCCCTTCTCCACTAACGAAAGACAACAATGTGTAGCTACTGCTAGTTTAAAAAAAAATGCTAATGGAGCTAATGCATGACAAAATGAAAAATGGAGAATGGTGAGGAGTACTATCAATACAAGTCTTGAAAATGTATGTCATCAATATATCAACTACTATAAAGTGATTTATTTTTATTTTGGATGTATCTTGGATATTTTCCACTTGGACATAGTCCAAGTTATCCTATAAATGTGTGAAAACAAACTTCAAATAGGGACATGACCATACGAATCCTAACGAAGCCCTTGCGATTCTATCTCTTCCTATAATTATGATCACTCTTATTAAGGATTCACTTCCATAGTTCCTAGTTAAACTTGTTTTGGTGAACTAAGGTTATCTATTCTATTCCTTTTAGGTGATGGCTCTACCTCTTTAGGAGAAAGTTAATTGATCCTTATAGATTGACGATTGAATGTCTCAAGCTCCTTGAGTAAGAGAAAATAGAAAATAATTATCAAATACCTAAGATAAACAAAAATAAGAAAGATATCTAATATTTCCACTTCGAGTGATTGGGACCAAACACTAAAATATGGAAGAGTGGATAGAAGGGCCCTCTGAAGGTAGGCTTGGGATGGTAACGACCGAATTCCTACATGTAAATGCAACAAGAGAAATTACCTCTACCTCCTGATATAGTCTCAACCAATTAAATTTCCCTCACTTTGAAAGGAACCCTCTAGGAGAACTACACCAGTGGTACAATATCTACTTTAGTTACCACAAGTACCCCCCAACTGTCACTAAGGTGGTACCTAGAAAAGGAAACTAAGTTTCCAACTTGTAATGAAAATTAAAAGAGGGCAATCATTGGTTGAGACCAAACCCTTCGGAATGTTATATATGCTTGCAACACCCAAGAGGGAAGATCTATAATATATAATTTCCCAAACCGAGACCCCAAAATATGTTTATTCTAGAAATATAAACACAAACTAGAGGGGGGTATCTCTTTTCACTTATATCCATAAAACATAGTCCTTAACTCGTATGTTATATGATCTTCTTCATAAATCTATATGAAACTAGACTTTAACATTCTTTAATCAAATTCTATATTTGAGTTAGAGTGTGCTTGGAAATTTAACTCTCCACACCTATTCCAAAGCACTAGCTTACCTAGACATATTTGTGTTCCTAAAAAGAAATATAAAAGTTTAGTTTCTTTTAATCTAGAAATTATTTTAGTGGCTATCATTTAAGGTATAGATAGTGGAAATGGAACTTTTGATCTTGATGACTAGGCTCAAGTAACTAAATATAAGAAAATAAAACTCGGAATGAAATTTTGTTTCATCAAATGAAAACTTCATTTCTTTGGTTTTAAAATGAAAACTCAATGAACTAATATTATATCCCATTTTTCCCACTTTGCGTCAACAAATGGAACCCTAGTTAATCATTAGACTTATTGAACTTAATGCACCCTTCATCCTCTTTTAGTAGGCATGTTTAGTAGGGAATATGCTTCCACAATGCGATCATCGCATGTATGGTTGCTACTAGATATGCAGTCGCTTATGAACATAATACCCTAGTGTCCTTTGAGTAGGGAAAAATCGTGGCCAAATGTATTGGGGGTTTTAATTCTCTATGAGATCAATTTGACACACTTGTTTATGAGCTGGCTAGGCATCAATTATTTTATATTTTTTCTAACTTCTCATACTCCTAGGTATCTAGATACATCCTCCAAAAGGTTGCGAAAATCATATATAAAATGACCCTCGCAAGAGGCAAGGGGATGCTATAGAGAGTATTTCACAGTTATGTTGGTGAATTTTATCCAAAATTTCCTTGTACATGTGATTTAGACTAGTTCATAGGTATTTCATGAAGAGGAAGATACTAAGGATCTAAAAGGAGGCCTCAATATCTAAATGTAGTTCATGTATTGTACCTATGATTAATATGACTTCAAATTTCTCTCCCTTCCAATGCCATGTTTCTAATATGGATAACTTGATCATGCTTACATATTAATTCCACAAGTTAAGCAATTTTCATCCACAAAGGAAAGAATCATCCTTGTATGTTCATAATTATGTGTAGAATATTATGTCTAGCAACTGCAGTGGGATGTCAAGTAGGAGCGAGACATTCAACAACTGAATATATGCAAAATATACATCACTCTGTGAGAGTTGAGGTATGTACTTATTCCTCTCTTGTCTCTTTTATGTATGTGAATGTTAATAACATAACTTATTTGGGATTATATTTAAACATTCACAGACACAGTGTGACAAATCTAAGGACAAGATCCATGGAGCAATAACCCCTTGTGGCCTTACACGATTTTAAGATAATCATTGAAAAGACATTTTTTTGTTATTCTTTCTTTTCCTTCTGCAAACACAACACCAAATACTTACACTTTCTCGAATGAGAACACTTTCATTGAATGATATAATTGCTACAATGTGAAGCTACCTTTTTATGCAATTAACGGGAATCAAGATGCACAAAGTACACTACAATTTCAATTGGAATGGAGGTGAAGCTAATGTAATACTACCAATAATACTCAAATTAAATCTATGCAAACAAACAATAACCAACACAATCTAAATTCATGTAATAAAAGAATAATGTATCTAATGCAATGGTGTCTTCTATTGAAATTTTGGGTGCAGAATGGAACACAATGGCAACTATCTTTCATTTTTATTTCTCAATTAAATCTAGTGAATTATTAAACAAAGACCAAAGTTTCAATTAATTTTTTTTTTATCTTTTTCAAAGATTATAAAGGATTTGAATGAAAAAATAATTTTCAATAACAAATAAAAGCAACCACTTGGTTCAAAAAGGAAAAAATATCAAGGATTTAGATGGTTATAAGAAGAAGCCTAAACCACTAGTAAACTAAGAGACAAACCCTTAGAAACTATCAAAACCTTATGTGGTCCTAAGAGAAAAATCCTAGATTGAGACAAAGGTTACTTATATAGATGGAAAAATAAAAGAAAATTAAGATTTGTTTTGAGACTAGCGAACTATTTTAACAAACAAGTTAGACATTATTGAATATTCAGTTACTTCCAAAAAATTCTTTGGACCAATTAGAGGGTGAAAAGAATTTTCCTCCTAGTAGGTATACGTGACTATTGTCAAAGAAAACCACATGCATACATGAATTGATGTAAAGTAGCTGATGTATATATGCCCCTATTACTAAAGAAACTCACACATATGAAATACAAGAAGAAATTAGAAGAAAAGGAGACCAAGATCAAGAAATTATAACTATAGAAGAAATTGAAGGGGAATAAAAAAACTAGAAAACTAAGAAGAGATATATAAATAGACCCTATTATTGGAAATTAACCCTAATACATAATCTAAAACAATATTTTCCCTAATGGAGTCATCAGTTTTGTTACCAAAATTTGTTTCCTAAGGCTAGGGTTAAAAGCGTAAACGAATTAGATGAGAAAATTAAAACACAACCGAAATAATCAAGTAGTAACAATTAAATACGATTTAATTGTCAAGGAAAATACCCTAAGATTCATCGATTAGATTATATCACTTTATAAAATATATGTCTCCTACACCTCACATTCAATTCTATGTACAAAAGAATGAAGAAAAGATAGGCAATAATAATATCGAAGTAAATTTCAATACGTAATGCCAATGAAAACGAATTCCAAATGCATGAACAAAAGACATATAATATATACATTGAATTAAAGAGTATCAATGCATTAGATGAAGATGACCTAATTTTTGTCACAAGCATCAAATAGAACCATCTTCGAGGTTCATCCTTCTTGAGCCACTAAATGTACACTTATACAATATTCCACTCTCAAAATTGTGTGAGATAATGGAGACTCAACATGAAAATATGGACATACAATTAATGTCATGAAATGAGGATTTCTTGTGGAAAGAAGAGATTAAAATCCCATGAAAATAGAATTATATTAGTGAGAACGTTTTCCAATGTTATGTTGCACAAGTATGAATGGTTTAATAGTTAGCCAAAGGAATCAATTTATAGTCCCAATAAGTGGTTGGAGTCATTAAATTATGGGAGATAGCAATTGGCTTCTAGTATAACCCATAAACCTCGTCCCGGAAAAGTGGTAAAATGTGTAAATTTGGATTCTTTTTGTGCCTTTTAAGGGAATATGTGAGTTTCTTTGAGAAAATATACATATATATGTTCTATCTTTGGGAAGGTTGTATATGTATGTTTTGTGCCATATTAAGATGGGCATATGGATTCTCAAAAAGTGTTTCTTTACGATTTTTTTGGGGAAAGAGAGGCTACAAAAGGGAATGGAATATTATATCATGGCAAACATATGGATCTGAAAGAATTTGTGGAAAATGATGTTATAACAACATTCAAGAACATTGACACATCATATAGATAATAGAATAGGAGGTGTGAGATGGTTTAACAACCCATTTGTTGTTGTTGCTACAAGACAGTCCAAATTTTATCCCTATTCAATTTTTGGAGCCTCTCTTTAACCATTTTAGATGTTTTTTCTTATCATAAAAGGCATTACATGCTTTTTTTCGATGTTTCTGAGTCCCTTTGTGAATAATTTCCAAGTGTTGTCTTTTAGTAAGGGAAGTGTCGCACTACATGAAAGAGATTTATAACACATATTTAAGAGAAAAATTTGGTGTTCTCTCTTGTACTAATGAGTCTTATCTATCATAGATATATGTATTCAACCTCTTTTGAAATAACTATGCACTTCCATTTTGTAGTCGTCACCTGTGTCACAAAGTGTATCTTAAGTATCGCACTTGAAGGAAGTATCATTTTGTTGTCATTTCAATGGATTCTCATTGATTTTGGGTGTTGAGTGTTTCATTTTTGTGTGGTTGATTTTTTATGAGTGTGTTATCATGTTCCTGTGATATTCTAGTTTCATATGTTGCTTCACTAATCGCACACTTAGTCAATTTCAGAAGTGTTTCATTCTACAACTTATCTGACCAACCGTTGTTTAGCATGCCTTTCTAAACTACACATTGTGTAGTATGTGTAGTATCAGGCCACAATAAACCACCCTTGCCTCCTTGAATTGTGAATTTTGTAATCACTGCCTCCAAGGAATGCACACAGAATAATCATAATGCTCAATAATTGCCTCTTGCTCCTGAAAAACTGTGTAATTTTTCTCCCAGTCAGTATTCCACTATGCACTATGTAGTTTCCGTCAATAGTGAGGCCTATCTTAGTTCTTATACTATGAAACTGCACAATAACTTAGCTTTGTCTACTATAGTTTTGCATTTCATAATCATAGTGAGCACGCCAACCTCATTACATCACCAACTCCCTTAACTGCACAGTCTTGTCTTCCAGCCCCTCTGCCACTGTGCATTGCACAATCATTGTGATTAAGACCTCATCATTGTCTCCTCAAACTTCAAACTACACAATTCCTCAACATCCTCCCCATCCCTGCACTATGTCCTGGCATAATCATTGTGTTTCACGAAGAACAAGATATACTAGGAGATTTACGGAATGATGTAATCGAGTCATGAGTGAATTTCATCTATAGGTGTTATTATCTTAAGATGATAGGATGATGTTCAAGGAGGATGCCAAGGAGACCATGTGAGAAGATACTTGGGAATCTGAAGATGCAATGAGAACATAAAGAAAGAAGATCTAGGGACACTAAATCACGAAAGGGGATTGAAGATCTAGATCACAAGTCAAATTCCTAGCCCTTTGGATGATTCAGAAGATGACGTACACAAAAAGCCCTTAATGCATATACAAATATGACAATAAGGAAGAAATCTTGACATTGACAGAACACTCTAAAATTCCATGTCAGCATTGCCAAGCCATGGATTTTCGAAGTGTCACTTCAAGAGTATCTTGTATCATTATAGTTTTCCACATCATTTGTTGATGTAGTTATGTATTTCCAAAATGAACAAATGTAAATTCACTCATAGAATGTGAAAATTCATGTAGAAGTCTAAGCGTCTCATAGGAATAGGAAACGTTAAAAGGATCTCAAGAGTCATGATGCGAGCTCAAGAGTCACGAGTTAGGTGGGGAGTCACCCCATTTATTATATATACAGCCTCATAGCTTCAGAAAAGGACTTTTCACATTGGCTTCTCAAGCTAGGTATAGGAGAGAATATTATGATTTTGAGAAGAAAATAGTTGCTTAACATTCCATTATTGGAACAAGTGTTGTATCATCATAACAATGTATCTTGGGGATTTCACATTATAATTAGAAGCTCTAGGATTTGACAAACTTTTCATGCATAAATCGTGAATGATTGTGAGACTATTCCTTTGTTATTTGTGGTATATGCTTGTATTTCTACATACTAATGAAAATTGATTATTTCGTTGGCTTTAGTATTCATATTTCAATCACCCGTCTCTTTCTTTCATGATCGTTATTTCTTTGTGAACTATTTCACAAGATTACTAATGATTTTTCAAATATATGTGTGTGTCTTTATTAGGATAGTATTATTACTTTTCTCTTGAAGACTAACTTTCTTTCTTATTTCATGAAAGAACTATTATACACTTTATAGTTGGATACATCATAAGGCTAACCTGCTTGTTTATCTCAAAATTACATGTCTTTCTCTTGTTTCATTCATTTCAACCAAGGAAAATCTTTAAGATGATGGAAACTGACCTAATTTTCTAAACGATGTGAGGTCTAGTTGGGATTTCATATTGGGGAGAACCCATTACTATCGGTGGCATCTAGCATCATCAAAAAATTTGGTTCTAGCAAGAGGGAAACCTTTCTATGGATGACAACTCACATAAAGAACCTTTTGAACAAGGCAATAATTGTTTGAGCCCAACTCCAAATCATATTTCTAAGAAATGAGAATCATGCCACCAAGGTCTAGAGCTTACATAAGAAGTCACCTATGATCAACTCTAGACACTTTGACCTATTACTCGTTAGTTTGCTAGATCTATTGGATTGCTTCTTGTCACATCCTCTCTTCCTCACATGTAAACAAAGAAAGAGACAATCCATCGTGGTGTGTTGGTTTCTTCAATGGAAGAGTTCATTATCACAACCCTCGAAGATTTAGCTAATCCTTCAAAAGGGATGCATCAGCAAGGGGATCTTCGAACACCTGTTGAGGAAAATCTAGACAAAGATGAGAATGATTTTCATTTTTATGATGAGGAACATCACAGGGAAGAAGAAGAGCCTGATAATAACAAGAATGTGAAGGGTGAAGAAGAAGAACCTTTGAAATCAGAGAATGAAGAGGAGGAGTAAAATGAAGGCATGGCCTCTGATCAATTGGATTGGATGGCCTAAAGGCTTCTTTCTCTTCCAAGAAATCTTCATCTCTTACTAAAGCACTCAAAAAACTGGTTACAAAGTATAATCCTAATAATAAAGTGAAGGATGAATATCATATTGACGACTTCTACTTGCATCTACAAATGTTAGAGGTACATTTTGATGATATCTCTTGTAGAATATTTATGTAAGCTTTAGAAGCTAGAGTGTCATTTCGGTACCATAACCTTCCATTGAATTCAATCCATAGTTGGAGGGAGTTTAAGTAGTTGTTCTTACAAAAATTTTGCTGATGATAAAGATTGAACCATTTTACTTAAATAAATTAGAAACATTAACATGTAGGATAAAGAAAATGTTAAGGATTTCAATCAAATATTCACACAGATTCTAAATAAATTCCCCACTGATGTGCAACCACATGATTCTATTGAAATAAGGAATTACTAAGCGGGGGGTTAGTCAGTAATAGTGAGATACTTAAATCATTTTCTTGAATATGCTTTTAGTATTTTTATTTAATGTTACTTATGAAAGAATTCATTCATAAATATAATCAACGACAATTTTAATCATTCATATGTTTATACAACCAATCACATGACAAACACACACATTTTGACAACAATGTTTTCACATGGAAACCCAAAGGGAAAATAACAACAATTTATTTCTTGTTTATGATATAATTTAAGGAACAAATTAATTACATCATTTTTTTTGTGAACATCGACTCAAAGGAGGCATCAAGCCCGTTAGTTTAGCAAGAACCAGCTTTCCAATAGGTACCAACCTCTTCTAAATGCAGGCACCAACTAGCACTTGCTACTATTATTCTATTTCATACAATTTCAAACTGAAAACAGAAGCACATACATTCATAGAAAATACGAATTAGGTTGGTTGCATAAACAACTTTTCCTTTCAGTCCACTATTGTTCCACAGACTCCCCTTGGTCTCATACAACTTCTCTTTTCTCGTTTCTCACAACAACATATCCTCAGCACTCTGCCTTCTCTCACACAGGCTCTCTACTTCAAACTCTTCATCTCTACTCTCCTTTTTATTTTCACAATGCTCTCTCATCTCTCGCTACTCAACACTCCGTCCACTTAGACTATTCTAATGGCTCTGCACTCTTAAAATACACACTTCCCCACTTTTCTCCATGGAAATCAATGGTTTTGATCCTTTGATGCACACTGCACAATGTTGCCTCTGCTTCCCGTGTTGAAATTTCCCAAGTGTACTTTGGCATGACTCCTCCTATTGTTGTTGCCTCTGCTGGTTGAACTATTCCATGGCATTAAACACAAAGATGGTGTTGAGTGCTAAAAGGTGTCTTTTAACACTCCTAATTACCTCACATTAACCATCAACTCGGGCAAGTCTTTTTGTTTCAAGAGTGTACACAATATGTGCGAGCTATAAATCTAGAGAGTAATGTTCTTAAAAGGAAGTAAAGAATTTTGATACAAGAGCAAATGGATACGTCTAATAAACTCAAATTACAATCATTAAAAGAAATATGACATCTAAGCTTCAAGACCTAATCCTCTACTGAAATTGTAATCAAATCTCACATAAGCAATTTGATCAACAATAACATTAGTCGACAGCGTAGTAGTAATAACTCATCTCTTCCTAGCTGATTCAATCTAAATCATATTCAATTCTATGAAGCAATCCAGATGGAAATGATATCAATCTGAGAGTTCAGTAGCAATAACCAAACTCCTCACAGTTGATTAAATCAATCCAAATAATTATCTAAGTAACTTAATCTGCAATGAATGTAAACTGAATCAAACGACAGTGCTATAAATCATATAAAGAAAATATATTCCTTCAATACAGGAAAACAGTAAAAAGCACATAAGATGGGAAAATTAATAAATTAATCAAACTTGCGGAAATAAAAAATATATAACATAGAAAATCAGTTTAATCCATGAGAGGTTGGGCCCTTAGTCGCCAACGAATGTTGCTAAGCTACTTCAGATAAGGGAAATGAACAACAACCTCAAATTATATATTAATCATTGACCTTGAGTAACATTAAAATATGACCATGTTCTCTTGATAACACAAGTCTATGAATTAAAATTACAGTTTGAAATAACAATGATTGATCCCCCTCTTTTATCTTTGTTTTCGTTTAAATACGTAGAGAGAAGAGAGAAGTTACAATAGATATGATTACAAAATGATTCCCATAAAAAAATTGGATTGTTCACAACAAATTGATCAACAAGATCATATCTGAAATATCTTTTCATCATCATTCAATAGGAACAGGTCGAATTTGGTATTGCAACTAAGATAATTTGGAAAACGGCCGCAACAATGAATTTGAGAAAAATGTCTGCAGAGAACATTATGTTTCTCTTGATACAAACTGAATGTGGGAAAACTGTTCCTCAAAATACTAATTTGGTCCGTTCTGAACAAAACCCATGTTTCGGATTTTCTAGATTCTTCTCCATTTTCCTGAAACGTCCAATGCAAAACTGTTACTTCTTATTCCAGCGAATTTTTTAGTTGGAATATTTAATGATGAGCTAGAGATCAAATCTGCAATATGGAAAATATCTTGGAGGCCAAAATCATAAGTGATGTTACAAAAAATATTAATAAACCATAATTGTTAAAATTATGCATAATAATAATCAATTTATTAAAAATAAAGTAGAAGAAATAATATTTATCCATAAGAGCATAAATAATTATAAAATTGAATTATATGATAAATCATGATAAATGACGCAATATAGAATGGTAGAAATGGATGAAATATGCATTAAAGAGTGACAATAATAATGAAAAACTAGCAGCCCAACAGATGGGTTGTTGAATTGTTCATTGAGTGCCTGTGTAATCTTACATACTAATAATTTAATCTCAAGTGGCTTGCACCCTCTTCTGTGACTCCCATGCTTACTCATTACTCCAGAGAGCTTGATAACACTCATGAATGACCACTCTATTTCTCGTTTAAATCTATCAGACGTGCATGTGATGTAGTTGATTTCTTTCTCCATTAGTTGATTGTGAACTATTGTCCTCATTACCTTGTCTCAATGCCTTCTACAGATCTAGCTAACTCCATCAACCAACTCGGCCAATATGAATTTAATTTAATCTTCCAACTCATACCTCCATTAAAATCCACATATCATGACTTAAACCAATGAAATGTTATGATATTGACAACTGTGATATCCATAGCCCCCATGGCACTTAGCTCCTTGAGTGTTTTATTTCTCATATGACCAAGCCTATGACCATAAGATTAGTGTTATATGAGATCCCCTTTGTATCATAAGTTTTGTAGTATCTCGATCACGTCTTAGCTTCCTCTATTTAGCCCTTGATTCCTTTGTGCTCCATATGACCATGTTCCAGATAATATTAGAGCCCCATTTATCATAACTTTTGAAATACCAATCTCACTGGAGTTACGATGTCCTTATTGCCAGATATACTGACCTCCGATATGCTAATGTCACTTCTACATGTGGAAACCCTTGAGAGGTGACACATGTCACTCTGATTTGTCCCATTAGGCCACTCAAAATGCCAAAACAAGATGCCATGTGTGCACCATACTGTCACCTCATGCTGACGTCAGATGCCACTTCAGCTTCTCGGAGCCAATGAGATGCCGCCATGCCGCCATGCATCCCTCACCTCTTTAACAATATCGACAACATTGAGCATTGTAACCTCTCAAAATACAAATTTTAAGAAGTTTTGATATTCCGATATGCTCCCACCATCGATATGTTGATGACTTATGATATTCTGATGTCCTCCAACAACTGATATCCTGATATGACATGCTCTGATGTCCTGATATTCTCCAATCTCAGATATTCTAATATGAACTACTCTGATGTCCCAATATTCTCCAATCTTCGACATTTTAATGCTCCCATGGCCCTATCCTCTAGGGTTCTTCTATCAGGTCATGAAGTACTCCAACCTCTGATATTCATTCTTCCTCTATGTTGACCTCTGCTATTTCAACTTTCTTAGGACTTCAAGTCCCTGAACTGCGGTATACCATAACTTTTGATTCATGAGGCCATTTTTAGACTTCCACACACTGTTGGAAAGATCTATTAGGTCACTTTCCAATGAAGAGGATACCATGTATAATTTGACCCCATATTCTATCTAGGGACCAGGTGAAAATGCTCTATCATTCTTTTGTTGTGGATTCCTGAACTCCCAATCACCATAGTCATAATTTTATGGCTTCTCTAGTAAGCCTTCTACTATGATGATTCTCTACAACACACTACAGATAATCCAAATCACCATGCTAATCATGCTAACATTGATGCCAACACAGTCACAAAAACACAATCATAGCCACTAGACATCCAAACACTGCAATTGTCCAACTATTTGCCCCTTTGGCATTGATGGAAACATCATAGAATCCCCCTTGGGCTAGGCATGGTCTTTTCTAATGCCCCAATAATATTCTCCCCCCTTAGCATAAATTGCAAAGAATAATTCTTGAATACCCCCCCAAACAATTGTAGTCTACTCTTCCATGGATCCCACATGCTGAGTAGCTACCAATGCCTACAAAAATGAAGTCATTTGGAAGGAGGAATCACAACTCCTATTTGTTGCCTAAGATGTTCAAAGGGTTCTCTTTCTAATGGTTTAGTAAATATATC
This sequence comes from Pinus taeda, assembly GCA_000404065.3. Lineage (NCBI taxonomy): Eukaryota > Viridiplantae > Streptophyta > Pinopsida > Pinales > Pinaceae > Pinus > Pinus taeda. Next base: position 425,638 of record APFE031535667.1, on the reverse strand, counting down.
TGTAAGTTGATATTTAGTGGCCACGTATTCAAGTCTGACAATATTGGTTACAAATTGTTCCCTCAAGAAATGGAACTCGATAGGAATATGCTTAGTCTTTGAATGGATGACTAGATTTTTGGAGATGGTGATGGCACTTGTATTATCACCCATAATTGGAATAGGATCAATTAACTCTACCTGAATATATTTTAAAGTCTACTTCGTCGATAGAATCTATTTGAAACAGCTCGAAACGGTAATATACTCTGCTTCAATAGTTGATAAATAAATGGAGGCTTATTTCTTGCTGACCCATGACACCGAGCATTTCCCCAAGAAGAAACTTGCACTAGAGGTGATTTTCATTTCATCAATACTACCAGCCCAATCAACATCTGTGTAGGCATTCACCTTAAATTATTTTCTCCTAGCATACCATAGTCCTTATTATGTTTCTCCTTGAAGATATTTGAAAATCTGTTTGATAACAACAACATGCCTTTCACACAGGAAGGCCTGAAATTTGGCCACAAGACCCACAACTTGCATAATGTTTGGCCTCGAATCTATAAGATACAACGAGATTCATATCATGTATCTATATTCAGTCTGGTTTACCAGTGGTGTCCCATCTTATTTGCACAAGATGTATCCTGTAGTCATAGGTGTGCTCACTGACTTACAATCTTCGAGCCCAAGCTTCTTTAGGGTTTCCTTCAGATATTTTGATTGGGATATAAACACTCCTTGTGGAGACTGAGAGATTTAAAAACCCATGAAGAAGGAAAAATCTCCAGTCATGAACATTTCAAACTTTATTTGCATATATTTTTCAAATTGATGCCCCAATTATTTTATGTCATTACCAAAGATTATATCATCCACATACACTACTATAATTAGTAGATGGTTGCCTTCAAAATTATATATAAATCATTGTCAATAGTTCCTTTCTTAAATCCATATTTCTAAAGGTATTTATAAATCCTTTCATACCAAGCTCTAGGAGCCTATTTCAGTCCATATAGAGCCCTTTTCAACATGCATATGAACCCTTCATCTATGGTGAGTATAAATCCTTCGGGCTTTTTAATGTAAAACTCTTCTTTGAGATCTACATTGAGAAATGTAGACTTCACATCCATATGATATACCTTGATGTTTTTATGGTAGGCAAGAGAAAGAAATATTTTGATAGCTTCCATTCTTGTTACTGGTGAAAAGTTTTCTTCGAAGTCTACCACTACTATTTGGGCATACCCTTTGGAGACCAGTCAAGCCTTATTCCTAATTACTTGGCCTTTCTCATTCAACTTACTTTTGAAAACCCATTTGGTTCCAATAATTTTTTTCTCTGTAGGCATTGGAACATGCTCCCAAGTGTCATTCCTTTTAATCTAGTCAAGTTCATCATTCATATCTTTCACCTAGAACTTGTACTCACCTGCTTGGCTAAAATTATTGGGTTGAATCTGTGACAACAAAGGTAGACTTGCATAACTTGTATTTCCAGCAAGTTTCCTCTTGATTTGAACACTATGTCTTTGATATCCAAGCATCTAACTCTAAATATGTTCTTTCTTTACATACCTAGAAGGTGTCTTTGGCCTTGCATTTGTTCCTACTTCCTCACCTTCACTATTTTAATCTATTTGTTCTAGATCTGCAGACCTCATATCTAGATTGTCCTCATAATGCGAGTTCATATTTCCTTTAGAGGACTCAGGTTGTGAAGTGATTTCATCTACTATCACATAAATGTAATACACCATTTCATTTATTTGTCCACTTGTTGTAACAGTTACATCCTTTACTTCGAGTAATGTACCCGAGTAATATTCCCTCATTAGCGCGAGAGTCAAACTTTGCAAGATTCTTATCATTCCTTTTGATGAAGTACTTCCTCCGAAATACCTTGAGGTGTTTAACTAATGCAGGTATTCCCTTCCACAACTTATATGAACTTTTATTCCTATTAGGCTTTAGTTGAGTTCTGTTTGACAGATACACCATTGCATGTGAGACACATCTACTTCATTCAACATTGCTCTTGCCATTTCCGGGATTGTTGTGTTCATTCTCTCTACTACTCCATTTTGTTGTGGACTGTCATCCACTGAATACTTATGCCTGAAGTCATGCTCTTCACAAAATTCTTCAAACTCTCTTGAAGTGTACTCTCCTCCTCTCTTTGATCTTAAGCATTTTATCTTTAAGTCTTTCTCATTTTCTACTTGAGCTTTATTTTTTATTTTAATTCTTAAATGCTTTCAACTTTTATTTTAAGAGCAGAGTCCAAGTGGCCCTGGTAAAATCATTAATGAGAAGTATGAAATATCTTTCCCCTTTTGGGGTTTTTCCTCTAGTTGGGCCACAAATATCTATGTGAATGAGCTCTAGTGGTTTATACAAGGAGAACTCTTTTGACTTGAAATGAGTCCTAGTTTGCTTCAAAAATTTACTTGACATGTAGATTGAGTTATCGAGCCTTGAGAGTATTGGTAATCCTCTCATAGCTCCCATCTTGCTAATTTTTATGAAACTATAAAAGTTCCTATGGCCAAGTTTCTTTTGCCACAATCATGCTTCATTCATTTTTTTTAAATAACATTTAACTCTGGAATCATCAAACACATATACATTATTGTGTGTTTGGATTGCTTTTCCCACCAACTTTTCATTATTCATATTGTAGATCTAACAATCCTTGGATTGAAAGGTCACATAATAGTCATTGTGAGAAATTTGGATAACACTAAGCATATTTTTTTTTATACCTTCCATATACAACACATTTTGTGCTTTTGTCTTGTGATCAATACGAACTATGCCTCTACCCTTTATTCTTGCTAGAGCATTGTTTCCAAAGCTGACATTATTTCCTCTATCATTTTCGTTTAGTGACATAAATTTTATTTTATCCCCAATCATATTCTTGGAACAATGACTATCCACATACCATTTTTTTCTGTTAACTATGTGTTGATAGAGAGATTTCACACTACATGCTCTTTTTAGTCTTTCATTTCTAGCTCCCCTTATCCTTTTGGATAGATGGTTTTCTAATATTTTGGAGCTTAATAGGTATTAAAACATACTTCTTCACTCACTTTATTTGTGCCAAAAATTATTACATTTGAAGCATTCTAGTTCGCTTAATAGGGGAGAGAAGACATTTTGATCTCTACGCAGAACTTTTTGAGATCTAAAATTCTGATACTTATTATATTAGGAATTTTCATCTCTTTCAACTTTGATCCTACTATAATAAACATCTTTACATCCAAAGATATGACACTTGTAACACTAACGATAAAATAAATAAGCATGCCTATTGTTGGAAGAGTTATGAGTTTGTGCATGAAGGTACCTTCATTGTTCGGCTAGTTGATTCATTCTCCATTGATGATCTCCTCGTTTCCTTTCTTCTATTTTTTCTTCATTGATTCTTCCTTGATGCTTATTGACATAACTCTGTGGTTCTTTGAATCTCGTGAACCGAAACTTTATATTCTCCATAGAGGATTCCTATGTATTTGAGTAGAATAGACCCATTTTGATTTCTGAGGGCATTTACCTATTTAGAATTTGATCTAGTTTCCTTATGCCTTCTGCAAAATTTTCATTGAACCTCTCTTGATATTTATTTGCTCAAGAGTCACTGTTAGAGAGACAAGCTCCGCCTCAAGGGTTTGAATGTTCTCTTCCCATTCATGGATCAAGTCTTGAAGAAGCTCTTCCTTTCATTTAAATTCTTCCAATTTAACTTTAAAATACAAAATATTATCTTTATATGTCTTTTAGATCGCTTCCCTCCTTAACTTGAGAAACTCATGTTTTAATTGCTTGTTTACTTCTTCTAGTTTCTAACATGTTCCTTGTTTTTCTTCCAGTAGAAGGACTAAACTATATTTGCTCTTCGTAGCTTCTTCAAGTTTTTCTTTTCGATAAGAAAACTTCTCATTATCAAAATTATAGATACCTTCTTCAGTACGTTGTAGCTATTCCTTCAGCTACTTATTATTTTCCCTTTCTTTCTTTAACTCATTAAGAGTGCTAATGAATTCCCCTTCAAGGTCCAATACTACTTCTTCTTTTTCCTCTTAAGAGTCAATAATACTTTGTTTCTTGGATTCTGTTCCACAAACCATAAGTAAATACTTATCTTAATCATCCTTTGAAGAGTTTTCACTATCTGATTCTAGTGTTGATCTATCCTCTTTGGAGAATAACCCCTATTTCTTATAGAAAATTTTCCTCTGATGTTTCTGTGATTTTTTTTCCAAATTTATGATGATCCTCCTTTTCTTCCTTTTCTTTGTAAGGGATTTTGGATGAAAAATGTCCAATTTTTTCCACAATCAAAACATTTATAGTGCAACTTCCCTTTATATTTTCCTAAGCCACATTTCAGTTTCCTAGTTAATTGAGTAAACTCCTAATAAGATTCATAGCTAGAGTAGTCTTGATGATCTTTGTGCTCCTTGGCCTTTTTGGATACTTTTAATGTGTCTTCCTTAGTTTCATACTTCTCTCTTCCTATTCTCATCTCATAGGTTGTGAGAGTACCATGCAGTTGGTCCATATTGAGATCCTTTAAATTAATTATTTCTTCAATTGTTGAGACTTTCACATTAAATCTTATTGGAGAAGATCTTAATATTTTCTAAACAGTCATATCTTTCTTGACCTCTTCACCTAGTCCTCTAATCATAATGCTTACTTCATCAACTTTGAGGATGTTTTCTCTTATGATTTCATCTTCACTCATTCTCAAGCTCTCAAAACTCATTCTGAAGTTTTGAAGTTTCGCCTGCTTGACATTTTCATCTCCTTCATGAATCTGATTAATCTTTACCCACACTTAGCAGAATTATAGTGCATAAACTTTACAAATATGATTGAGTAAAACCAAAGAGAATAGCATTCTTGGCTTTAGCATTTTTTCAATGCAATTTTTCCCTTATGCATTAATGGGAGGAATATTAGGGACATTGTAATATACTAGCACTGAAGTCCAAACATATACTCCCAGGTATATACGATACATTTCCATCCTTACCTTCCAAAAGGCATAGTTTGTCCAATCAAGGACCGATATTCTACATGAGTAAGCTTCTTGACTCTCTTTCCTAGACATAATTCCTTATAGATATACCTTCCAGTGGTTAGACTATTCCTGAAGGAAACCATTCTAATATCAATTGTTGAAATAAAAAATTACTAGGGGGGTGAATCATTAATAGCGAGACTCTTAAATATTTTTCTTGAATATGATTGTAGTATTTTTATTTTCTGTTACTTATCAGAGAATTAATTCATAAATATAGTGAGCAAGATGTTTAATCATTCATATGTGCATACAACCAATCACATGAGAAGCACACGCATTTTGATATTGATGTTTTCACGTGGAAACCCAAAGGGAAAAAACCACCAATTTATTGTTTGTTTATAATGTAATTTAAACACCTACTTAATTACATTAGTTTGTTTGTGAGCATCCACTCACAAGAGGCACCGACCCCCTTAGGTTAGAAAGAACGAACTTTCCAAGAGGCACCAACCTCTTCTCAATTCAAGAATCAACCTTCTCTTGCCACTACTCTACTATTTAATACAATTTTCAAACTGAAAATAGAAGCACATACATTAGTAGAAAATAACAATCAGGTTGGTTGCAGAAAAAACTTCTACTTTTGGTCCACTGTTGTTCTATAGAATCCCCTTGGTCTCATACAACTTCTCTTTTCAAGCTGCTCACAACAAAATATCCTCAGTACTCTTCCTTCACTCACATAGGCTCTTTGTTGCACACTCTTCATATTTTATCTCACTATTCTTCTCACAACCCTTTCTCAGTTCTTGCTACTCAGCACTTCATCTAATCACACTACTCCAACTGCTCTGCACTCTGACAATACACACTTCCCCACTTTTCTCCATATAAATTGATGTTTTTGATTCTCTAATGCAAACTGAAGAATATTGTCTCTTCTGTCAGTGTCCAAACTGCCCATGTGTACTTCAGTATGCCTCCTCCTATTGTTGTTGCATCTACTGGTTGAACTCTATCATGGCATTAAACATAAATATATGCTATTGAAATTTTCATTGACCCCCTCCTTAATCTTACATACTGAGAATTGAATCTCAGGTTGCCTGCACATTCTTTTGCAAATCCCATGCTTCTTCATTGCTCCATGTATCTTGACATCACTTAATAATGACAACTCTATTTCTCATTAAAATCTATCTGACATGCATGCGAAGAAGCTAATTTATTTCTGTATTTCTCTAGTTCTTCTGTGTGAATTATTTTCCTCGTTGCCTTGTCTCAACACCTTCTGCGAATCCATCTAAATCCATAAACCAACTCCCCCAATCTGCATTTAATCTTCAACAACTGACTCACACATCCATCAACCTCACTATACGTTGTCATCGTAGCTCCAACATATCACAACTTAAAAAAATAGAATGTTATGATATTGCACGACCCCAATAGGCTTAACCTATTTGGTGCTTAGCTCCTTGACAATTTGCATTCTTATACAATCAGGCATGTGAGCATTGGCATAGTGTTATATCATATCCCCTTTGTATCATAACTTCTACGGAGTCCTGATCGCCTCTTAGCTCCCTATATTTAGCCCTTGGTTCCTTTTTCCTCCATATGACCACGTTCCAGGTAATATTTGCAGTCACCTTTATCATAAATTTTCAATGTCCATTTGCACTAGATTTTGATGTCCTCATCCTCCAATATACTGACCTCTGATATTTTGATGTCACTTTTACATGTGGTGAATCTTGAGAGGTGACACCTGTTACTGTGATTCTTCCCATTGGGCCATCAAAATTCCAAAAGAAGATGCCACATGTCCACTATACTGTCACGTCATTCTGATGTCAGATGACACTTCAGCTTCTCAAAGTCAATGACATGTCATCATGTGTCTTACTAGAGAAGAGAAAGAGTCCCAGTTAGCCTTAGTTTTTCAGAAAATCCTTTGTTAACTCTATTAGGCATCCGCCAACTCTCTAATAATATTGCTAGCATTGAATATCGTAACTTCTCAATGTACACATTTTAAGAAGTTTAGATATTCTGATATACTTCGAACTTCGATATTAGGATGATGTATGATATTCAGATGGCTTCCAACCTCTAATATGCCTATATTACATGCTTCAATTTCCATATATTCTCTAATCGCTGATATTCTGATATGACCTACTCCGAGGTCCCAATATTCTCTGATCTTCGATATTCTGATGCTTCCATTGCCCTATCCTATGGAGTTCTAATATCAGGTCTCGATGTGATTTGGCCTCCGATATTAATCCTTCCTCTCTGCTAACCTCTGATATTTCAACCTGCTTAGGAGTTCAAGTCTATGGACTTCAACAAACCATAACATTTGATTCAGGAGTCCATTTTCAGAATTTCACACACTGTAGGAAATATTTATCAAAGAACTTTCTAATGAAGAGGGCCCAATGTATACTTTAAGCCCATATTATATCTATAACCTCCTAAAAAATATCTTTCATTATTTTCCTGTGGATTCCTAACCTCCCACTCACCATTGTCATTATTTTTTGGGTTCTCGAGTAAGCCTGCTACTATGACGATTCTCTACGAACACTGGAACTATCATGGGATTCCTCTTGGAATCACAATAACCATGATACTCCTATTGACATTAATGGCAACACAATAAAAAAACACAATCACAACCATTAGCCATCCAGACATTACCAATTGTCCAACATATTCTATTACCAAAAATTATTATAGTGTTTCTTTTTCTACTAACATTTCTGTTTTTTTCAAGTGCACTGCAAAAGATACTTTGGCTCCTAAATTTGTAGAATAAATAATTGTTGAGAAGGACTTAAGGCTTATTTGGGTTATTGTCGCCAAGAAGATTTAAAAGATTCCAAAGGAAAAAGTAAAAATTCCCAAGCCTTTTCTGCCAAATCTAAAGAGAAATATCCTTTTAACATGGATAACTTGACTAAATCCTTGAAATTTTTAATCGATGAAGTATCAGAACTTAAGATGAAGTCAATCTAGGCTTCTAATAGTAATAAATATTTTAAATTATTTCTCAAAATGAATTTCAATAAATGGTTTAAGTCTTCACTAAGCTCCAATGTTTTATTTAATGTTGAGAACTCGGGCATGGATAACTAGTGTACCTTTCATCAAGAGGTGCATTTAAAGAAAACATGCCCTCAATGGAAACACAACATGAATTCTATGGTTGAAAATGTTATAGAAATTTTTTCAGGAGAAAAGCACTTGGATTAGACTCAAGAGACTAATGAACCTGCCTCAATAGAGGAAAAATCAAAATTTTGGGGATCCAATTTTCATGTTTGATCTTATATTCAACAATTATCAAGAAGGTGTTGGTGATCCCCTAGTGGTTGATCCTCCTCCTCAACATCCTATCAACTAATATAACTTGAAGAGAATAGGATTGGTGCCTAAGAAAGATGTGAGAAAGAAGTTGATAAGGAAGATATTACCTCCTACTGATCTTTCTCATGGCACTGAGAATAAATTTGGGAGTACATAAACAAAAAATAATGCTTCTAGAAATAATAATAACAAGCCTACCACCATTGAGGTATCAAATAAAATCATAGCACCTATCACTACATCATACCTTGCTCAAGATGAAGATATTCATTACAAAGTTCTTGAGGATATGAAGAAAGCTCGTGCAAATATTTCCGTATATGAGGTAGCTAAGATAACAGCACAATGTGAATTGATCATCCAATAATTTTCATCTCATCATCCATTAGGTAGAAAAAATTCTGCTTCTCAAGCATCATCCAGTAAGTCTCCATCTTTGAATTAGTTTTTAATGCAAAAGACATAATTGTTAGGTCCAGATGCCCACCTTTTCTTTTAAATTTTGATATTTTTAACTATAATGTCCATAATTTCCTTGTCGATTTTGGTGCTTTTGTGAATGTCATTCCTCTATATGTCGTAAATAAAATAAAATGTTAAATGAGAAAATATTGATGCAATAATAATTTAGTTGGATAGATCTTTAGTACGGGAAATTGGTAAGCTTAATAATGTCATAATATGTTTACCATCATATAACAGAGTTCACCAATGTACTGATAATGTCATTGTGGACATTTTGGAAGATTATGGCTTGTTCTTGGGTAGAGATTGGTCTAGCAAGTTGCAAGGTTACTTTGCTACATATTGGTAGCATTTGTGGCTTTTGAATAAGGGAAAGAATAATTAAATCCATATTAACATTTAACCATACGTTAAACATACCATCATGATGCTTGAAGCTCCTAATAACCCTATCATCTATGTGCAAATGATTTTTCGAAATTGTTTTATAGAAGTTGATCACGGATGTTATCTTGTACAATCGTTCCGTGTAACACCAGATACATAGTTGGAAATATTTCCATGCAATGCAACCAATGCTTATCATTTTTGTAATATTAGTGTCAATAGTACTACTGTAGGAACTACACCTATTATTGATAGCATTTTGACTTTGTTTTCTGATGGTTCAAAGCACATGAGGGTTCTAGAGCTAGGTATATCTTAATGGACCCACAAAAGAACAAAATGCTAATCTCATTCCACAAGGAATTTGGGTGCATGAACAATGTTTCCAAATATGAAGCAATCATTTTTCATTTCAAATAAAGCCACACACCTCAAGGTTGAATAACTTAAGGTAATTTGTGATGCAGAGGTTGTCACATGGTAGGTAAAAAATGCTATTCATTGCATGCCTCCTAATCTTAAAAAATACCAACAAGAGATATCACATCTCATTTCATATTTTCATGCTTTTAATATTAATTTTATTCCTAGAATTCATAGTGCAGCTGCAAACACATTAGTTAATGCTACAAGTAGGTTATTTCCTTTGAGAGATGGTTTTTCAGTTGAGATTATTTGTAAGTCATATGTGCCTAATATCGTTACTAATTTATGTGTTTTTAATGATGTCCACCAATACTAGAATTCATGAAAAATGTTGATGTGTTTAAGGATGTGGAAATTGATGAAGATGAGTGTGAGAAAGATTTGAAAGGATTAGCTCAAGAAAATGAAGGAAACCCCATTCCCAAAGGTGTGTTATCTTTAGAGAAATTATATGACCTGCAAAATCATTTTAAGGGACTGACTATTGCAAAGACTCCTAGCTCTACCCTGTCACAAGAAAAGGTAATTTTGGGCACCCACGAAGATCCAAAATATTTGAATCTTGGTATGTGCTACACACTTCAAAAGTGGCACGCTTTTATCCATATCTTTAATAAGTACTAACATGTGTTAGCATGGATGTATGATGACCTAAAAACTTGTGACAAATGAGTTATCTGACATGTGATACTCATCAAGGAAGGGGTAAATCCATTGCAACATAAGTTAAGAAAGGTTCTCCTATGCTTGAACCCCTCATTCAGAAAGAGATAGGAAAATTATTAGATGCTAGGAATGTACTCAAAGTTCATCATTCTACCTAGGTATCTAATTTGGTTCTGTAAGGAAGAAATATGGAGATATATGCTTATGTTCTGATTTCTGTAACCTAAATCAGGCTTTAGATATGGATAACTATCTCATGTCATCTATGGACTAGATACTTCAAACGATGTATGGGTTAGAGGCGTTCTCGCTATTAGATGGATTTTTTGGATACAACGAAGTTCTATTAGCAGAACCTGACAAACGTAAAACCACTTTTAGGAATAATTGGGGTACAATAGATTTTAGGTGGACGCCTTTTGGACTCATCTATATAGGTGTTAAGTTTCAACGAGCTATGGACATCATGTTCCATGGTTTGATTGGACAAAGTATAGAGGTGTATTTGGATGATGATATAACATTTTCAAAGAAGCGATTAGACCAACTGCATCATCTGAGGCATATTTTTGAGTGATGCCAAAAATATGGAATATCTTCAAATCATAAGAAGATCATCTTTGAAGTCTTTGAGAGTAATATATTGGGCTACATTATATTGAAAAGAGTGATTATATCAAAGTTCAAGACTATTGCTCAATTTCCTTTTCCCATGAATAAGAAAGCCATGTAATCCTTCTTCGGGAAAATTAACTTTCTCTTTAAATTCATCTCTGATTATGCACAAAATGTTAAGCGATTACAATATATGATTAAGAAGGATGCAGTTTACAAGTGGTATAAAAGGGAAAAGATTATTTTTCATGCATTAAGTAAGAAATCGTTGATGCCCCAACATTCTATAGCCCGAATTTTGTAAAATATGTCTTGTTATATAAATTTTCCTCTAACACTTCTCTTGTAGTCATTATTACTCAGAAGGAGGAAATGAAAAGCCTATATCATTTATCAGTGTCTCCTTATAGAGATCCAAATTAAATTATCCAACCATTGATAAACAAGCCTATGTAGTATGGAAGGAGGTAAAGAAGTTTAGGACTTACCTTATCAAAAGTCACATCATTATATTTGTGCCTCACCCAGCCATTAGATCACTTTTTGTACAATAAGAGTTCGGTGAGAGGAGGGACAACTAGATGAAAAGCCTTCAAGGATATGATATTGAATTGAAGTTATTTCATACAGTGAAAGGCCATGATCTTTTTCAATTTACAGTAGAAGTGGTTAATTCACCATAATCAGAGTCTTTTGGATGGAAGAAGAAATCGAAATGTAAAACATAGAACAAGATACCCCTACAAACATATCCATATCTTGGTACTCAGATGTGCAACAATATCTAGATTGTGGCACCTTGCCCTCACATTTATCAACTAAATAGAAGAGGTCTATTTGACTTACAATTTTATCATATCAACTTGCACACAATGATATTTTTCGAAAGAATCACAATGGTGTCCTACTTAGATGTGTGGAAGCACGAGATTCAGAAAGGATGTTAAAGGATCTTCAAAATGGGCCAGATGGTGGACACTTTGTGGGTGATACTACTTATCAGGAGGCCGCACGGGCAAGTTATTATTGGCTCGCATTATTTGTGGATGCACATGCATATGCCCACAAGTGTTCCATTCATCAAAGATGTGTTGGTCGCAATAGGAAGATAATGGCCCCATTGCAACCCATTTTTGTTCAAGAACCATTTCAACAATGGGGATTGGATGTTATCAGTGAAATTTTTCCATATTCATAAAAGAAGCACCAAATTATTTTAATCACTACAGACTATTTTACTTGGTGGGTTGAAGTAGTACCATTAAAATAAGTCAATGAGTACAAATTCATGAACTTCCTCGAGAAGAATATGGTCACCAGCTTTGGCATTCCTACAACACTTTTTTTCAATAATGCAACTTACTCCTTATCATTGAAACTTTATGATTTTTCATTAGATAATAGTATTGTTTTAAATCACTCATCAAAATACTACCCTTGGGGAAATGGTTTAGCTGAGTCTACCAACAAGAAATTAATTCGCATAATGAAGAAAACCATTGTTTGCGAAAAGGAACGGGAATAATTCATTGGTGAATGATTTATGGGTTGATCGTGTCATGCCAAAATCCTCTCTAAATATTTATTCTTACTTCCTTGCATATGGAAAAGAATATATCCTTCCTCATAACATATACATCCTGGCCCTTCAACGTTTCCAAGAATCGTGAGGTAAACCATGTATAATTCTTCAAAGTAGGATAGATACCTTATTTAACTTAGAGGGAAAAGGATGGAAAACAAAAGAAAATGTTATTATTCATCAGATTCATACGAAGCACTGGCTTGACAAGAAGTCTATGGGGAACAAGGAGTTGAGTGTGGGAGACCTAGTATTGAAGTGGGAGAAAGCCCATGAAGAGAAGTAAACACACTAAATATTAATCCTTGTGGATTGAACCTTTCATTGTGCATGACAAGCTTTGGAACCATACTTATCATCTACAAGCTTTGGATGGGTTGGTCCCATGAGTAAATTTTTGGGTCAAAGTGTTTTCTCTAGTTCTAATGAATGTGGAGAAAGCTTAAAAGGGGATTTGTGACATACAATAACACTGCGTTAAATTTTGGCCCCTCTTATTTAACTTGGTAAAATATCCTCAATGTCAATGATGTCAATATGGAAAATATGATCCATTTAAATTGAAAACATTAGGAAAATCCATGACACACACATCTATTCTAGGATGTTCATTCCTTGACTCAGAATTGTAATTTGAGTGGTGTTTTGAATGCTACTCCAAATAGGTAGAGATGGAAAAGGGGAAAAATAATATTTATCATATGAATTTAAGAAAGGTATAATGGTCTCTGTGATGAACCACAGTATCATAACAAGAATGTTGCAACTCCCAAGGACACCAACTTAAATTTTCAACCCGAGGTTCATACAAACTTAAGAGGTGTTGGCACTATATGCCCAACATACAATGTGTCCTTATTTCATTGATTAGATGTAATGGAGTGAATTTCATAAAATAAATCCCTAAACTAATTGTATAAATGTAAATGTTACTCTATTTGCAAGAAATGGAAACGCTACTTGCTCAAATGTAAACACCAAACCTAATTGTAAGAAGGTAAAGGTTATTCCATTTGTAGGAATGAAAATAACCTACCCATTTGTAGTATGTATACCATGTGATACTTGTAACAATTTGAATGATTAGTCTAATTGCATAATGTGAAAATTTTCCTTGAAAAGAAACTATTCCTATGTAGGAACAACAATTTGTAATTGAAATCCTAAGAGCATGAATTCAAAGAAATAGTCCTAATCTAAATTGTGATAATAAAAGTCATAAGTGGTGTATATTCTTTCCTAATAATATGTTTAGATACAAGGGGTCATTATTCAATCCGAAGGGACAAAAACAAGCTTTTAGAGTGAATCTCGTTAGGTTAACATGTGCGACAAGAGTGCTACAAGAGGTGCTACAACATGCCCTCTTTTGCTACTGGAGGAGATAAATTGCCAAATGCCCAAGTAAATAAAATGAAAATGGGATGGGAAATTTTCTATGTTAAGTAGGATGTCTTAGGACTCCATTCCAAGTGGACCAACTCAAAGATAACCCTATTAACATGTGCGAAACAATAGCTGAAAATTACTACTCTAAAAATTGGAAATTCAAGAACTAGTGAGCTCGTTAACCTACCAAAAGACTAACCTAATAAAGTGAAATTTCTATGGGGTGATTTTTTTTAATAACTTGAATGTTTTTATGATCCAATACAAGTGGAATCAACTCAAATTAATCTCATTAATACGTTCTAAGAAATAGTATAAAATTACTACTGCTAGAAGGGACTTCCACAAACTCTGGATTCATGAACTAGTAACCCAATCCAAGTAGCTCATGATGAAGATGGATTTTTAAAGATATTATAAGTATACATCATTCTCATGCATATGTAAATAACCTGAAAAACAATCCACTTAAATCATTTAACCAAGGTAACCTACAACAAAAGAGGCATGAATAGGAAATGCATAAATAAGAGATGCAAGTGAAAAAGACATTCAAATGACATAAAGAAATTATACAAAAGGGATATGAGGCTCCTAGGAGGATGAAGACCAAGGAAAATTAGAGTCCTATAAATGAAACCAAGCTTTGGAAGCTAAAAATGTCACCAAACTTCATTATTGAATCAATCCAAGTACATTCCTACTAGAAATGAAACTGGAGCTACTAAAGAACAAGTTTTCTCCACAAGAAGTCTAAGAAATACATGCCCCTAGAGGAAATTTCAAATTTTTACTTACAAAAATTTATGGGGAATAACTCTCCTTGAAAGTAGGATGCTTTCCCCTCCAAAATCCCTCAAATGGTGCATATGGTTCCCAACATTAGGAATATACATTAAATGACACAGAACACATTCTAGGTTTTCTCAATCACTGGAGCTCCATAATTTGTGCAATAATTTCATAATATATTGTTCATTTATTGTCTAGTATTGATCCTCTTGTAGTAGGTAGAAAGTCCCTACATTATCTCATCCTCCAAATCTTCATAATCTACCCAATATTCCCAAAGTATTCTACAAAAATAAATAATATCAGACATAAATATGCAATAATATCTAGACCTTCCTAATGAACATATTAAAGATAAAAATATGTGATATAATGTGCTGAAGGATAGTCATATGGGCCTTAATTTATGTCTAATTTATAGGCTCATCATACCCCCTGTTGAAAGTGTTGCTCATCCTCTACACAACTTATTGGCCTAATTGTGCCTCATTCATGACCCTAGTGGCATCCTTAACATCCGAAGCTAACGCAAAAAGAATTTTGTCACATATTCTCTTGCTCCATATTCTTCCTCTTCTTCTCCACCTCCTTCTTCTATCGATCCATCATTTTACCCAAGTTCTAATTAGGCTTGTGCTTGTGTCTTAAGAAAAGTCTCCCTATTAATGTCCACATTTTTTTCCCATGATACAGATTTTTGAACATTCTCCACAACATATGTGATAATTAGCATCCTTAATGAGTTGGTGGACTCTCTTGAATTGAAACTACTCCCCATCATTATCAATGTGATTTTCCAAATTTTGGCAAACCAATACTCCCAATCTTGTATAAGGGTAAAAGACACGTTTATCCATTTTGGTTAGAGGAAGGAAAACTTCAATATCAACTCAAAAACAATTCCATTTCATTTTTAATCTTTCTTAACTCAAAATAAACATTCAAGTTAACTTTTTTTTTCTCAAGTTATTATCAGAGTTTTTTCACAAGATGCATTATTGAAGGAATGAGAGGTTTTGCAGGCTTGTTGCCCATAGATGGTAGAGACAAATGTGTACTTAACATTTTTTTAAATTTCCATATTCAAATATAGAGTTTTAGGGTTTTTACAGCTCTCTAGACTTCCCTGTAGCACTCTGTCTTCTCCTATAGCAAATATGTTTCTCATGTAGCACATAGTCTTTGTCTTCAGTAGCAACTCTATTTCTCTTGTAGCAAATATGCTTGACCATGTGGCACCTACAAATCAACCCTATATCTCTTCTATAGAACCCTAGGTAGCCCCTAGTAGCATCCATCTCACCTTTTGTACCCTGATGGGTTTCTCCAACTCTTTCTTTGGAATGGGCAATTGTGCAAGATAATTTGAGCCTATTACTTTTAATTCCTTTTGTGGTAATGGCTCAAAGCACTTCGGTGACTCAACCTTTACATGCATTTCGAATTTTAATCATTGTCCCCACTCCTTGTAATCATCACCATTCTTAATTTGGATTTTCCACATTGCATGAATGAAGGAGTTAGCTTCGCTTAACTAGTTGAGGGTGGTCGAGATTGCTAACCCATCCTTAGCTTATAAAACCTCATCTCTCATGCATTGATAACAAATTTATAACCATAATATGCTCAAGAGAATAGATGAAGAATATTCCATACCTATACCTACCTGTGATTTTTATATGCTAGAGATGTTCTCATGCTGGAGATGGAATTGATAATATGATCATCTTCAAAGTGTTGGTTTCCTTTGTTTGCTTCTACACGGGTCTTCTTAGCTTGATGATCGTTTGAGTAATAATTTCTTTATGTTTGTAGGTTTCTTCCTAGTGTCCAATATACGTCTCATGGATTGGATGTACTACTTCCTAAGGAGGGTGTGCCCCTTCTCAAATTCATAAACTACTTCATGATGCTCAAGGTGGTTGGATATTCTGCTTTGTGGATAAAAAAATAATTGATGTTAAGTTCTATTATAATTGTATAGGTTGTAACAGGAGGAATATTCTTCCTGTAGAAGTCATTTAATTCCTCTTCTAGACCTCATTACTTCATGTGGTATTTAGGGAAATTCATAGGAGGTATAGGGAAAGGGTTTAAATCATCAATACGTGGTGTAGGTGGTGGAAAATTTGATGACAAAACTTTTTCTGACTTTTTCATGTAAGGAAGAGTGGAATTTGAAGAGGACCCTTCACTACATGGAGTGGATTAGAGATGAAGGTGATATAGATGGACCTCTCCGAACATTTATTAGAGAATACATGCCCTTTTGGCCCATTTTCCAATCAGATCTATCTCTTATGGCATTTTGGGTTGCTCCTATAAAATTTCATGACATTCTCCTGAAGCACGATTATTTTATCCATATCTATCAAACGATAGGTTGGATTGACCCTAAATTACGTTAGTGTGTTTCTATCATCATTATGCACCCATAAAAATTCTTGGCCAATGGATGCATGAATCTTAAGGAAAATTAAAAATGGGTTTAGGTGATCGAGACCAATTTCCCGAAAAGTGTGCACCAGAATTTGCTGAAATTTCTTAAGCATGTTACCATCATCCATATGCATCTCCCCTTGAAATAAATTGGTCAATGGATGCACGGTTTTCAAGTTATCGTAAAATAAATTTATGCCCTATGTATTTTGGCCTCATATAGAAAAGCATAATCCTCATGTAGCATTTTAGTACAATGATGAAAATGAATCGGAAAGACTTGGAAATTATGGGTGGATCTTGGAAGTGGATGAGGGTGACGGATTAGCATGGGCTTGGTCGTATTGGAGAATCTGGGAAAAGGAGGTGAAAGCCCGATTTTGACTTCCTTTGACAAGGTTTTTGATCATTTTTTTCATTTGGTGCTAAACTATTTTTATTGCTTGCAAAGGTTGGAGAGAACGTGCATTCATTAAAGAGAGGTACATGGAGAAAATACTTGTTTTTCTTTTCTCTTTTCATTTTCTTCTCTCTTTTCTAAGCCTACTAGTTGCCTCAATGATGTTTTCAACTTGTAGGTCTTCCTAGGCACCGCAAAGGAGGATTTCAACCGAGATCTTTTCTTTTTCACTTTTTATTTTTTTCCAACCGATTGACTGCCTCATGGAGGTTTCCAATCAATTAGCCAACCTCAAGTGCCTCAAAGGAGGTTTTCACTTGATACTTTATTTTCTTCTTTTATTTTATTTTCCTCTTTTTCCTTTTTTTCTTTTATTCCTCGATCCAACCCTACTTAAAAAAAATAAAATCTCTTTCAAGTATAGGAATACTTTCAATGGAGTGATGTGCATAAGAATATGATAGATAAAATCATGTGTATGTTCAAAATGTATGCTTTGACATGTACCTGGATGTGAGAGACAAAATTCTTTGACTCATATGAGATTAGGAATTGTTGAAGAAAAGTGTGTTGTTGCATCTTAATGATTGTCTAGAACAATTTTTCAATATAGTTTTGATGCCCTTGGTCCACTTGTACATTTGGATCTCTTCATGTCTACTCTTCTACCATGACATTCAAATCTTATTCTTTCTTTTTATTAGTATTTTGAACACATGGAGGATATGATGGTAAACATGAGGGAACTTTCTTAATCTATGATTCTGATGCCTTCTCTTCATCAAGTGCATCCCATGATTCTTTGGTCTTCTCATTTGAATATTCAATGAAATCAAGATAATATATTTTTTTGAAAACTCTTCTTGAGCTAAGATGAATACCATTTAGATCAAGAGGAGATGTTTGGAAGTGTTGTACCTCAACGTTGTAAGTGGGATGAGCTACTTCCTTGTGTCTATTTGGAAATGGTGGTACAGGTAGTGGAGTGGGAGTGGATTTTTGAGATGGAAGTGGTTGTGGTTGTGGTTATGGTGGAGGTGGATGGTAGGGATAACATGGAGTTTGGCTTGAAGGATATTGATGAAAATATTAAGGATATTGTAGATTCCTCACATAAGGTTCTTGCCACCATTCTTACCAAGATTCATTTTGGGGTTGAGATGGCCAAGGTTACTAAGGTAAGGGTGTGTTCTATTTACTTTGAGATTGATGTGCATAACATTTAAATTATGAATTAGGTTCTTGCATCATATCAAGTTGACTAGGTTGCCATCGTCTTCTTTCAACTACATAACATAGCTTCTTTGGTGATTAACTTGCTCCATTGTCCCCATGGTAAACTTCCTTCAAAATTGGTAATGGTGGGAAATATTTAATAACATGTCATTCTGCATGGAAAAAATAAAGAAAAAAAATTGGAGCAAATCTAGTTAAGTTTACACATGTTACATGAGTGCTATGCGAGGCCCAGTTTTGCTACAGGATGAGATAACTTGTCAAATTCCCAAGTAAATCAAATGAAAATAGGATGGGATTTCTTTTTTATTAAGTATGATTTCTTAGGACACCATTTCAAGTTGAATCACTCCAAAATACCCCTGTTAATACCTCCTACAAAATAATAGAAAATTACTACTCTAAAAATTGGAAATTCAAGAACCAGTGAGCTAGTTAACCTATCAAATGCCTAACCTAATCAAGTGAAAATGATATGGCGTAAATTTTTTATTAACTCTAATTTTTTTATGGTCCAATTAAGTTGGAATTAACTCAAATTAATCTCATTAAAACGTTCTAAAAAATAGTATAAAATTACTACTATTTTGTTACAAGGGAGTTCGAGAAATTCTAGATTCGTGAACTAGTAACCAATCTGAGTAGATTAATGATGAAGATGATTTTACAAAGCTATTGTAAGGATGAATCACTCTTGTGTCTCTATAAATAAATTTCAAAAATCATCACTTCAATCATTGAACAAATGTAACCTACGACCAAAAAAGCATGAATAGTAAATGCATAAATAAGAGATGCAAGTGAAAAAGACATTTAAATAACATAAATAAATTATGCAAGAGCGATTTGAGGCTCCTGGGATGGGCAAGACTAAGGAAAATTTGAGTGATATGAAGGAAACCAAGATTTAAAAGATAAAAATGCACCAAACTTCATTATTTGAATCAATCTAAGTACATCCCTGCTAGAAATGAAAGTGGAGTTGCTAAACAACAAGTTTTCTCCATACGGAGACTAAGAAATACATGCCCCTAGAGGAAAATTAGAATTGGCACTTATACAAATTGATGGGGATTCATTATCCTTGAAAGGAGGAAGATTTCACATCCAATATACCTGAAATAGATGATCTCATTCCCAACACTAGGAATTTGCATTAAATGACAGGGAACACATTCATAGGTTTTCTCAATCACTTGAGCTCCAGAATTTGTGCAATAATTTCATAATATTTTTCATTTGTCATACAATATTGATGATCCTTTATTATGGATAAATTCCCTATATTTTCTCATCCTCTAAATATGCATAATCTGCCCAATATTCTCACAATGTTCTTCAAAAATAAATGGTATTAGGCACAATTATGCAATTATCTCTAAACCTTCCTAATTAACATATTAAAATCAAAATATTTCATCTAATGAAAAAAAAAGAGGTTTAATGTGCTGAAGATGGTCAGATGGGCCTTAATTTATGTATAATTTAGAGTTCCTTCACACTAGAGCAAAAATGTCTCTCACTGTCAATAAGTTGGGATCTCTCTTTAGCTTTGGTGGTATAAATGCTAATAAAATTCAAAAGAGAATATTGGAAAAAAAATAATAAGGGGCGAAAGAAGAGAAAGGATTCCTACACAGAGAGGTGAATCAAGTAATTTTGTTTGGGTATTAAACAAACTTGCTAGTAGCAAAACAATTCTTGTATTCTTGTAGCAAATCCTATAGCCTAATAAACAGGACTCATGAGAGTGGAGCAACACTAGATTTACGAATAAAATCTAATTATTTTAAACTAACAAATTTATATTATCCTCTTCCCAAATCAAAACAATTGTGATATGTAATTGGTTTAAATGAGGAAGCCAAGGTAATCCACATGATGAATTAGTACTTGCTAAAAGGCTAGACCTGACACTTAAATATAGACTGAGAGAAAGATGTTGGAGTTCTTCTACTGTGTTGCCAAGTGGTGTCACTGCTACAACACCCTCCAAATTTTATCCCTATTCAAATTTTGGATCCTCTCTTTAACCATGTGAGTTGTTGCTTCTACAAATAAAAAACATTCCATTCTTGTTTTCTATGTTTCTAAGGCTCTTTCTGAATAAATCGAAGTATCGTATTTTGGTAAACGAAGTGTCTCATTATGTGAAAGAGAATTATAGCGCATATTTAAGAGGAAACTTTGGTATTTTCTCTTGTACTAATAAGTATTATATATCATATAGATATGTATTAGACCTCTTCCTAATGGACTTCACACTTTCCTATTGTAGTCATCACTTATGCCATAAAGTGTATCTTAAGTGTTGCACTTGAAGGTAAGTGGGATTTTACTATCTTTTTAATGGATGCATGTTGATTTTAGGTGTTACGTGTTTCATTGTTGTGTGGTTTATCATTTATGAGTGTGTGGTCATGTTCAAGTCATGTTTTGGTTTCATCTTTCACTTAATTGATCCCACACTTAGTCAATTTATGACGTGTTTCTATCTATGCAACTTGGTCAGGCAACCACTCTTAAGCTTTCCTTCCTGAATTGTTCACTGTGTAGTCGTAGGACCCAGTTAACCACTCTTGCATAACTATGCACTGTGTAGTCACTACCTCTAAGGACTTCACGCTGTGCAATCATAATGATCAATGTCTTCCTCTTAATCTAGGAAACTGTGCAAGTTTTCTCCTAGTCAACATTCCACTTTCCACTATGTAGTTTCAGTGAATTATTAGGCCTGCCACTACCCTTGACCTGCAAAACTACGCAATCACTTGGCTAAGTCTATACATAATTGCGCATTGTGTAATCACATTATTCATGTGTGGCTCACTATGTCATTGAATCCCTCAACTATGCAGTCATGTCTTCCAGTCCCTCAGCCACTCCATGTTATGCAGTCATAGTGAATAAGACCTTGTCATTGTCTCCTAGAAATGTGCATTGTGCATTCTCTAAGCCTCCTCCTCATCCCTATACCTTGTCCCGACATATTTAGTGTGTGGGATGAGGAACAAGACAGACTGGGATATTTCTAGACTGAATTCATCTTGTCATGATTGAATTTGACATGTAGGTATTTTTAACTTAACGTGATAGGATTATTTTGAAGGAGGATTCCATGGAGACCATGTA
Organism: Pinus taeda; assembly: GCA_000404065.3. Lineage (NCBI taxonomy): Eukaryota > Viridiplantae > Streptophyta > Pinopsida > Pinales > Pinaceae > Pinus > Pinus taeda. Next base: position 403,693 of record APFE031535667.1, on the reverse strand, counting down.
ATAAGACACTTGCGAAGCTAGATATGCAAAGAGAACATGAGGTAAGAAGATGAAGGGACACTAGATCAGAAGGAATATTGCTACAGTTTTTAAGAATAAAGATGAAGTACATGCAAGGCCCATCATGAAGATATAAATATGGTAGTAAGGGAAAAAACTTTATGTTGACACATTGCTATGAAGTTCCATGTCATCAATCCCAAGTCATGGATTTTCCAAGTGCCACTTCGAGAATCTCATGTCTCATTATATTTGGCCACATCATTTGTGGATATAATTATGTATTTCCAAAATGAGAAAATGTAAAGTGTGTGGAAGTCCAATGGTCACACATAGAATGTGAAAATTTATGTAGAAGTTCAAGAGTCTCATAGCAATTGAAAAAGTTACAAGGAGATCAGGATTCACAAGGGAGGCGGGGAGTCACCTCATTTGTTATAGATACGCCCTCATAGCTCAAGAAAAGGACTTTTAACTTTGCATTTTCAAGGTAGGCATAAGAGAGAATATTAGGCTTTTGAGAAGAAAGTAGTTGCTTAAATTTCCACTATTGGAACACGTGTTGTATCATTGTAATGATGTTTCTTGGGACTTTCAGTTTATAATTCGAAGATCTTGGAGCAGCACTTTTCATGCATATGTTGTGAATGATTCTAAGAATATTCCTTCATTTTTTGTGGTATATTCTTGTGTTTATATATAAAAATTAAAATGAACTAATTCATTGGCTTTAGTATGCTTCTTTGAATGATGTGTCTCTTTCTTTCATGATCGTTATTCCTTTCTGAACTATTTTGCAAGATTAGTAAGGATTATTTCACATATATGCGTGTGTGGATGTATTAGGATATTACTATTAGTTTTGTCTCAAAGTCTCACTTTATTTTTTTGTTTTATGAAAGAACCATTATACAATTTACAATTAGATACATCAAAAGTCTAACTTACTTGTTTATCTAAAAAGTACATGTGTTTCTCTTGTGTCATTCATTACAGCCAAAGAAACCATTTAATATTATGGAAACCAACCTAATTTTTCAGTTGTTGCTCCTATTCCAAATGATATGAGGTCTACTTGGGACTTCATATCAAGGATACCCCCTTACTATTGGTGGCATCTAGTACCATCAACACCATCCAATTTTGATGGAATTTAGTCATGACACCTATCCACCATGTATCCCACCGAATAGGCCAACTCAACTACCACCCATAATTTCCACCTCATTGTTGATGAGATAATATGAAAATTTTCAAATTTTCATAATTTTATAAAAATTTTCAAATTTTCCATCAAGACAAAATTTGTCTCTTTGTCAATGCAAATAGCTCACTGTTTCACTAAATTTGAGTTCTTAGTTCTAATTTGGCTTTCTTTCTTGTATATTTGTCATTCTTAGTAGATTTTATCTTTTTAATTACATCTTAAGTTGAGAAATTTTCCTGTTTCCTCTCCCTAAGAAATTTTACCAAATATGTGTCATGTGACTTGTAATTTTTCTTTTATAGAGAAGTTGAACCCATCTAGCTTGATTGTTATAATTTGGGCTTTGGTACCAGTTTTTAACACCCCCAATCACCCGGTAGGTAATAAATCAACCTATGTAACCTGATTTGACTGAATTTTTTCCTTGAATTTGATTCTTATAACATTTGTTGTTGATTTATAATGAATTATACTATGAAATTCTTTCATGTACATGAACATAAGTATAGAATTGATGCATTTAAATTATTGCTCATCTGTGCCATGTTGAAATACATAAATAATAAAAGTAGAAATACATAAAAATAAAAATGAAAACTTGTATTTTAAAGGGAGAATTACCTATCTATAGACCATATATGTTCAACCCAACCATATACCATGCTACTCATAATCTGTCAGTTGTAGGTCACTCCTGAGCTATGGTGTTATCACCAAAAGAATCATGCACCCAATTGTACTATCTAGGGTACTCATCACTAAATAATGGTGTAGAAAAATTCACTAGTGATTGTTGGAAGACATAAAAGTTCAACAAGAAACTATAGGTTCCTAATGTTTCAATTAAATAATAAAACTGCACAAAGTCCCCTTAGCAGTTTTGCATGGATCTCTATGATTGCTTCCGTCATGGCCACATATATTTGTAGAAATAACATCTCAATAGTCCATGGGCCAAATACAATTAATTTGGAAACCACCAAGTTAAAGGATGGGGTTAGGGTGCTCAATCTATTGCCACTACTCCATTTAAGTTGAGCTAAGAAGCCTCCAAAGGAGTCCCCTTATGTCTGACTAGCTCACTCAAAAATAAAATATCATCAATGAGAAAATGGGTGGGATGGCATGAGATTGGACTTGTAAATATCACTCCACTTGGGATTAAAACAAGAGTTAATCCCAAGAAAATTTATGCTACGAAATTTTCTAGCAAACTAGCATTACATTTTGTTCCTAGAGCTCACCATTAGAGAGCTCACAAAGTACTTCTTTGAGGAGAGATCATTCCTGAAGGGAGAGCGAAAGGGAGCAACCATAGGTTCCACTTACCTATTAACTCCCTTTAGTGTCTTTGGGATAATTTTGTAATTATTTTCATCAAGAAATAAAAATAATTCTTTCTTCCCAACCCTTATTGTTCATTTTCCTTTTTTTTTTCTTGATTTTTACATTGTAATTAACGATATTTCTTAGATATAGTTTCTTTGTTCATTTTTTTTTTTTTTTCAGTTTCTTTCTTTCTAATAATTTACTTGTTAATTTTAACCAAGGAATACCAACCTTATAATAGAGTTTATTTTGGTACATTATGGCTACAAAAGACACACAACATGGGGCCATTACTCCACAAGTTCCAAGGAGTTCCTATGAAAACATGGTACACAAATAATACTAATCATAAATAGGGATGGGTACTAAAACCTAACAACCTCCAAGAGACATTGTCACAACCCCCCTCAACCCACACAAGCTAAGGTAGTGCACCCCCTTACCTACACTCGTAATGCATTGGACTACACAACTACCCTTCCCAGTTCTCAACTTGGGTTGGACAAGGATGTATTAGTTCTCTATGGATTCTAGGAGTCTTGGCTACCCTCAAGGGTCTCCAAGTACCTCTCTAGTCTAAGCCTAAGGAACCTATCCCATTTCCACAAATCCACTTAGGATTTTACGATGAATCAAAACATGTCACAGAGTCACGACTCCCTCCCTTCTAGGGATTCTCATCACCTCTCCCTATATTAGGAATAAAATGTAACGAGTGATAAAATAACACTAAAACTCTCACTTTGATGTGCATTTCCTTCTTCTGAAAAATGAATCTCAAGAGAGTTGCCTTATGGACTTAGGGTAAAAGATGTGTAGTTTTCACATGGACCTATCTTAATAATATTTTATACCACTTAGGTTAATCCCCTCATCACTTATTCCTTAGCCCCACTTCCACACATGTAGAGTGACAAACCCCCAATACGCTTTTGTATGACTTGTTCGATAGGTGGTGTATTTTATTAATATTTTTATGATTACAAGTTTTCATAATTAGGCTTAATATCCTTTTATCACATACACTCACTAGTCCAAAATCACGTAGCCACTCTAGCCTTAGAAAAATATGAAAATAAACACACATATTTGAATTCTTTTGTACATGGGCACAAAAATCGCAAAAAAGTCCCTATCTCACTAACCTTAACATGCTATGTACATTACACATGCAAGGGTTATCTTATGGTTGTTACACAAGACAAAAATATATATTGGTCCTTTAATATGAATAGAATTTCCATGCACGCTAGACTTAGGACAAGATAAATATGATTCAACCATAATGGCTTGGCCCCTATAAAGTATTCAAATCTTAGAGATATATGATGATTAAATTGGTGAGAATAGATGCCTTAAATGAGTAATCAAGGCTTATGTTAATGGAAACTAATCGATAGAATGAATTCTTGATCGTGTTAGTTAGATTAGAAGGTATGATGAAGCCTTCCAAAAACATGTTCCCAAATAAAATATTATTTCAACACATGGATCAAAATAATGTGTAGGATTATTTCCTAAATAGTATGATAATATTTTTAACCGTAAAAAAAATTAAGCTAATTGATGTAGTCAAGAAAGAGTATGTTAGAAAGTAACATGAATTAATCCTGACCGTGATACAATAATTAATGCTAGGTAATTAGATCTACTGATAACTAATAAATGTGAAAATTACAAACATTATATAAAAATAAATAAACAAAAAGGGAAATAAACTAGAAAGTAAAGTTTATTATTTTCTTTAATATTCATTTTATATATTTTATTTTTTAAATATTGTAGGATATTATCTAAACCAATTACTAGCTTATGGGATCACTTCCTTACCTTAGAGAGATACTAGGTTTTCATGAAAAGTAATGTTGATGGAACTAAATGCATTTCCCTCCAATCATTACTTAAGGAGGCTAAATTTCTTAGGACCTAAATGGGAGGATGGCTAGATCTAGGATCACATCCAAGTGAAACAAAGCAATCTCAAAGGAGGTGCAAAGAAGGAGGGTACATTTCTTAAACATACAATCTCAATGCAATATTATTTTTCCCTTCGATGGCCAAAGGAGAAATGAGTGGAGACCTCACCTTGAATGTTCTTTGTGTGGAGCAAGATAAAAAATTTTATCCTTAATTGAAACACTATCTTCTAACAAACATGTAAGAAAGCCTAATCTAACCCTTTAAAAATTTGAATAATTACAAATAATGTAAATGTTATCAAAATGACTTAAACAGTCTCTTCATTATCATACACCACCATGAAATCAAGAAGGCCCTGTCCTTCTATAGAATGAAGCTGCTCAAATTTCTTATAACAATTTACAAGTGGGATCAAAATCATGAGCTCTCGAATTAGTAGCTCAATATTATGTGCTCAATTGGAAAAGTGAATGTCGCCCTTGGAATTGTCATTGAGGGGTCTTTTACAATATAATAATTAATGTTCCAATAAAAGTGTTTAATTTACAAATTATAGGAGTACTAAAAGTGAATTCTTCTTCAAATTAAGGATTTGATCAACCACGTAGACAAAATATTTTCACTAACAATATTATGCTATGTGTAATGTCTTGAACAATGTTTTTTCATGCTTGTGAGTTATGCTAAGGTGTCTAAAGATAGACGAAAACCCTCTTTGCAATTAAGTAGTCAATGTTCATTTAGAATGGTGGTTATGAAATATTAGTGAGTTTTTATGTGCTACAAGCCTAATAATCCCTCTCAAAACAACATAATAAATGTTAATTTATTTATTTTCCTAAGAGTTCTATAAGATATAGTCATAAACACTTATACATGTAAACAACTCATAACATAGGTTATGTTTCCTAGGAATCTAGACAAATGTATAATGTATAAATAGATAATTATGGAAGAAAACCATTTTCGGATCCTTCATGGCATCACCCTTAAGATCAATAGATGGACAAGTATTTCATTGTAGAATTGAGGCTTCTGTGATCAGTCATATTTATAAGAAGAGCTTCAGCGTAAATCACATGAGAAAGACCTTTGTCGACGCGTTTCGAACCAACCAGAAAGAACATTGTTCTCTTGCACAGTAAAATTGTTCTCTTGCTTCCTAACCTACTCTAGTCAACACTTAACTAATTCAAGCCTGAACCAAACTCCTATTTGCTTGCACAATCCCAGAGGAATTAAGATCCTAAATAATAAGGAAACTCCATATTTCCTCATGAAAATTGGTCACCTACTCAGTGCAAAATCACCGTACACTAAAAAATATACGATTATAAACGCAAATGTTCCTTTTCCATCTATTCAACTAGGAAATTCCATTTCCATGCATGATTAGGTCTATTTTTAGTTGATTGACTAGTTAAGTGAGAGATTAGTGAGTTAACAACAACCATAATATCCACTCAACTGACCCTCAACTAACTCAACTAATTACTAAAGCTTTGATATTTGAGTTAAACTAACAATAACTTAGCTAGATTGCTATATCTTAGCAATAAATGCATGCACAGCTCTACTTCTATCCTACAAACTCATGTTTACTGACTTAAATAGTATGCAAGGCCATGTCACTCTAGCTAACTAAAATCCAAGTCATCCTGCTGACATGGAAAAACAAATTTTCTCCATTAGTCAAAGGCACTAGTCAAATGAAGCATTTTTTGCTACAAATTCAACAACCCCTCCTAGAAAGAAAATGATTCTGCACAATCCCAATATTACTCTTATAGGAATGTACTATAACACAAATACCTCTCATTGTTGTTGTTACTAATGCAAGAACTACAACTGAAAAGCATCCAAAATATAGAATGAACTTTGTCTTTGAGCTACAATTGTCTGTTGAGCATTTGACTGGTACTAGTCTTTACACTTCCTACTGGGAAATATGTGTTGTTCTTGAGCCTCATGTTCTCTTGTCAATACTTCTTTGTGCTCCTCAGTATCTGACTACTTGAACTGGCACCTATCCTCCTGCTATAGAAAATTGTGGGTGCCTATAGAAAGGGTAACGATTAATGAGAAGAGTATATTGCGACTGTTACTCCTCTCTTATGGAACCTACCCAAATCTTTACAACTCTAGAACTAAGGCTCTACATTTCCCCACCTCGCTTTTGGAGGTATAACTACATGCATAGTGAAATCTATCTTTAGCTTGTAGATTTTTTCCACTCTAACTGCAATATGTTTCACTTGTCTAGTAGCAACATGCTTAAGGAAATATTTTCCCTTACTAAACACCACACCATAACCTATATCCTCCAATATAGCTATAGAAATACAAAATTAATTTAGCCCAAGCCCACACGTTACATTTTTCAAGTGAAGATGGAAGCCTAAACCACTCTCAAAGGTGATGATATCGATGCCTTTGGCACTATACCTCCCATCATCTCCAAATTCTATGTGTAATTTGAGATCCTTCTCCTCTATGCTACTAAAGAATTCCTTATTTCTTTTCATATGATATGAGGCACCATAATATAGGTACCACTCACTGCCTCTTATTTTTCTTGCCATGAAAGAAAAGAAGATGAAATATAACTTGAATTGAGCTACTAGAGCATCTCCTCCTACTCATGTTGTTAGCTCCTTACTGGATGTCTTGTGTTGACACTTAGTTTCATAGTTTATGTATTCATGGTAGTGAATATATTTTATTTTATTGATGTCCTTCTTCTTTCCATTGATTTGGCGGGACTCTGCCTCACCTTCGTCCTTCTTTCCCTTTGCATTGTTTCCTTTACCAACTATTGGACAATCTTCTTCCTCATATGAAATAGATGTGACACCATCTCTAGTGTTTCTTTTGATCTCCTCCTACAACAAATCATACCAAATTCTCTCCCAATATGGTATATTGTCCCTTCCATTAACTGTGTTATCCCTTAGAGGAAACCCCAGCTGTGGGAAAACCTCTAAGGTAACATCAAACCACTTTGAGGTTGAAAATATAGCCCTTTAAACCTAGAGAGGAATCTCTCCATAAAATCAACTATCCAAGGTCATAGTGGTAGAGGGTTTGCAATAAGTCCTATGGACAAATTTATTTAGGAAAAATTAGGGTTGGTTGGACTATATTAAAACCTAACCATTTAATCATTTGAGTTATGAATCCTTTTGAAAATGGAATCTCCATCGAAGCTTCTAACACTAGATTCTTCAAAATGGAGTCGCCGGAGAAAACACCTTGTAGCCAAAACTGATATCCAAATCTTTGTTTTCCCTTAAAAATATGATCTTAGACAATGAAATTGTTTGGGGAAAATATGTCTTTCACTCCCTGATAATGGAACCAAAATGTTATCTCTTAGATGAAACCCTAGTTACAAGAAAATCTCTAAGGAAACCTCAAACCTCTTTGAGATTGAAAGATGGCTCTTTAACCTAGAGGATCTATCCCTAAAAACTCAATTACTTAAGGACACTATAGTAGAAGGTTTTCAATTGAGTTTTGTAGCCAGATTTATTGAAAAATGATTGAATTTTTTTTGTGCTATGATAAAGTTATTTCATTGGGCATGGAGTCTAACGCAATCAAGTTTTATACAAACACAATTTCGATGAGCAAAACATAAAAGCAGTGCAGAAACAATTCCTTTGACACATAAGTATTTTATAGGAAGATGAAGGAAACTAATGTAAGGTTTAAGTGAACAACAATTATTAATGCATGACAAATAAAGAAAAGGGAGCATAAAATATGAATGTCAATCTCACACTCTATTTTTCAGACACGAGGAAATATAAAACAAAGAAAAAAAAAAAACAGGGAAATACAACACAAGATTTTCTACAAATGCTCATAAATACTATTTTCATTAATGATCTACCAAAAAATACACAATGATGCTAAATCTCAAATAAACAACAACTCTTACTTCTTCTACATTGTTTGCTTATATAGATAATACAATAACTATAGTACGTTTATAGCTCAAAATTTGTTTATAGTAATCCAATAATATAAGTATAAATCCCTTAGGTATATGCATATGGAACTTTCCAAACCTCTCTACATCAAAAGATCATTTTGTTTCTCGAGTCATTGCTAGAGATAAGGATCAGCAAGTTGAATTTGATGAGGTGGTATCCAAGTAAATAGCTGTCCTTGAGCTTTTTCCTCATGCAATACTGAAAAATAGGGACCCGTGATCCCTTCGAAAATCCAAAACCGTGATCATTGTTAGAAAACCGAGAAAGGTTTCTTTAAATGGGTCCATTACGAAAAAGAATATTTTTTTTTTTAAATTCATTCTCATTTGTTTGGAAAGGGTTCTTGAAATTACTCTCTTCTACAGGAAAAGAATAGTTTTAACTGACCATTTTTCCAAAAATGCATTGCTACTCCCATTGTAAAAAAAAAATCTTTTTTTTTTTATGATTTATTTTGAAACACATGATAATGATGACACTTCCATTGTTAGTTCATTTTTAAATTTACTGAACTCAGAGAAACATTGATAATAAATTTATCAACAAATACCTAATGATGTTGACACTTCTCTTGTCAATGTATTCCTCAAATAATTTTCTAAACTCAAGAAGTGCTAATAGTCCCATTATCAGCATTGTTTCCTGTTTATTACAAATATTTTGCTGAAATTGTAGTTGTCAGTATTAAAAAAATTTGAAACTTAAATAAATGTGATAAAAAACTGAATCCTAATAGTTATAATATGATTTCGAAAGGCCAAGGAGTGTTAAGCTCACAGGTTTAGATGATGGAACATTTTCTCATACTCCTCCATGCAAATCTCAAACCTAAGTGAATATAGAGAGGTATTATGGAATGGTTTCATTTTTCCTACATTTGAATTCTCCCTGGTTTATCTCTCAATGCCAATTTCTTGACATCACTGCTACTCTGAAATAGATTTGTGAGAGTTTTGCACATTACAAAATGAGTCTCCTTTCCATGCAAGCTCGAAACCACATGATGCGTGATAATGTTTAGAATAATCCTCCTAGATCTTGTTATGTATTTCTTGCACTGAGAATGTGTGCGTGCATTTGTTGCTGCTGGTTTTATAAAATCAATTTCTGTATATTTTCATACTCCATTATTAGTGAGAACAACTACCATCCTATATTTCCAAGCACAAAAATTCAAGGTTCCCTCCAATGCATACTCCAACCTTAATCTGTTGAAAGATATTTTTCCTACACTGAAGAGAATCTACACCAACAAATTTGAAAATGAAAATATCTATGAGAGAAGCTTTGGAACAAGGTTTCAATGTAGTCCTCTGAGGCTCTGACACCATTTAAAAATTTGAAGAAATTTTCTATTTATAATGAAATCAAACTAAAATCAAGAGACATAAATTTCTTCTACTATTTGCAAAAAGGAAAAAACATGATAGAAACACATGAAACCAAAAAAACACAAGGAAAATAATGATTTTACAGGGGAACCCAACTCAGAAGAACCCCTTTGCTTCTTTTCATTAATTCAGATGAGCAAGATGAACAATTACAATGTCCTGATTCAATTTTGAAGCACACCCTGCACTGTAAAACTATTCTCATGCTCCTTGACCTACTATGGAAAACACTTAACAAATTCAAGCCTCACCCAACCTCCTATTTTCTTGTGCGCTCTTGGAGGAATTAAGCTCCTAAATAATACAAAAATTTCCTATTTCCTTATGCAAATCCAAGGGAAATTCATCACCTACTCAATGCAAAATATCTACACACTGAGTAGTATACAATTATAAATACAAATTTTTCTTTTCCATCCATTCAACTAGACAATTCTAATTCCATGCATAACTGGGTCTATTTTTAACTCATTGACTAGTTAACTAAGAGATAAGTGAGTTAAGAATAGCCATAACTACTCAACTAACCTTGAACTAACTCAACTAATGACCAAAGCTCAGTTAAATAAGTTCAACTAACAATAAGTCAACTAGGTTTCTAGATCTTAGTAATCAACTCATCCACAACTCTACTTATAGCCTACAAACACAAATTTACTAACTTAACTAGTAGGTGCGCCCATGTTACTCTAGCTAACTGCAATCCAGGTCATCCTAATGATGTGGAAAAACAATTTTTCTCCATTTAGCTAAGGCACTAATCAAATGAAGCCTACTCGATACAATTTCAAGATTTTGAATGTGAGCTTGGAGAATTGGGTTCCCATTCCTTAGCATCATTTAATCGCCCTTTTTTCCCATTTATTAAAATATTCACTTTACCAATTTTATCACTTTCATATTTTTGTTCTTTATATATTACAGGGACTATGGGAGAGTCTAACGATGCGCTGGTGGTAGATGAAGGTGCATTCAATTTTTTTTGTATACCTCTTTTGTTCTTTTGATATTCTACAGATAATTTTAGTAATTTCATTTTAATTAACATTTCTTGTGCTTCCATTTACAAATGGATGTTTTAGTGATGGTCCCTGAGGAGTCAAGCAAGGCAGGGGAAACTCCTTTTTCATGAATGGAATGACATGAAGGGATAAAGCATAAATTTCTATGTATTGAAGGGATATGGGGAAATACCATAGAAAATAACCTAGTAACAAAACCTGGCCATATGAGATGATGTGCTTCTCTGAGTATGCTCTGTTGTGCATAGTATGACAAGAGAAATGAATAAGCTAAAGATTATGAAGTGTTGTTAGGTTCTATTTTAATAAGAACCACTATCATCACTCACTAAAGTCCATAACATATTCTAAGTACATAGGTGTACTTCATACATTCATAAGAATATCATTGCATGTGCCATTTGAGATGATAAATGCTTCTTCTACATTGTAATTGGGGTGGTTTATGTGTTTGGAAGAGAAAATGAGTAAGATTCCCGATGAGTGAATAAGAAGTGTGAGTAGAGTATTCCCAAAAAAGTCAACAACATATACCCTTATGGGTTCTTCTTCAAGTGGTTACACTTTCGGGCTTACAGAGCAATAATTGAACCTTATTAAGCTCAATAATCATGGAATTACCTTATACATAGTAACGCAAACCCTCACTAGATTGTATTTACATCGAGATTTCGATATATGTGCAATTAAGAAGTTGCATGCACCATGAATGGGCCTAAAGGCCTTGACCATATTCATCATAGGGGGGAAAACATCATCATGTCCTCGAAATAGGTTATCGCAGAAAAACAAGAGCTTTTTGATCTCAACATATCTTACCAAACTCAAGGACCATGGGTGTGCATTTAAACCACCACATTAGAGTATATTTGGTGTATGGGGCCTTAAAAAAAAACCCAAGACTCCAAAATAGTATATAATAATCTAATTAAGGCTTCCCAAGATCCATAATCTTGCACAAGTACTCAAACCAACACATAAAACTTTATGGAGGTCTTTGGCCTTTAAATAGGATATAGGAACGATCAAAATATTTTGTGCACTAGAAATATGTGTCAAGGTAAGGAATGAGTTTTGTGGGGACACAATAAATTTAAAACCTATTAAAACTTCACATCTTTAGCATCATGAGTAACACTTGGAAAACATTAAAAAAAATCTCTTTAGGGAGCTCCTAATATATGACATGAATATGGGAAAAATATTATTTTTATGCACCATTGATGGGTTTTGAGTCATGCTCATAGTAAAAGTAGGGAGAAGTTAGCCTCCCACCATAGACCTTGCATGTTGGCTCAAGTGCCATACAAAATTTATTGAACCTTCATAAATATTAGCCCATGTTGTTTAATAAACACCTCAAAGGGTGTTATAGGTACCATCACTAGTTTAGATTTGCACCACAACTACATATAAAGGTCTCTCTAAGGTATTTCTATTAACATAGTGGGAATTTTGTTGGGCATAGTGTTGTCATTGATGATAACCAATGGTGTTTCATTGGTGTCGAGGAAGGTACAACGTTCTCGATGACCGAGGAAGGAAATTTTTGGCATAGTGTTGTCATGTCAAAGGTCCAGCGAGAATTTCATTAACATGTTAGTGACGTGAAGAAGATATGAAGGCCTAAATATTATTGATATTTTTTTATTGAAGTTACAACAATCAACTAACTATGTAGATTTTTTGGTTGGGTAGTTGTCTTTAAGACCTTTCTAACGGTATTTTATACTTGGTTAAACTCCTCCAGAATGAAAGGACAAGTGAGTTTGAACGTAACATGGTGAAAACACCAAATTTGTTATTAAAATTACCAAATTTTTTAAAATTCATGCACCTTTAGAGAAAATCCATGCTTAGGTGATAAATCAATGATAGTCGGTGGGCAGACATTTTCTTTGTTAAATGATGTTAATCACCATGTAACTATAGGAAGATCATATGGTTACAGATGATCTTTTATCCATGAATGGTAGATGGACTGCAAACATGATTGGTATATAACGAAGGTTTCACACCCCCATGCCTTTTGACATTTTCCAATTTGATCCAATGGAGACCTGGCATTTTTTTGGTCAGATGTGGAGCTTTAACTAGATGCCAGATGAACCATTCAACAACACGACATATGGATTGATGGAATTGGAGAGTGATGATTTGGGAAAAAAGTATCAGTGAAAAGTGGAGACACAAGTACACATAGATGATGATGTGGTCGATGACATGGAAGTATAATGGATGACATGGTAACATGTAAAGGAGCCACATGGCATGTCTAGTCAATAGTTTTAAGTGTCCAATCAGGCCAATTTTTTTTTTGACATGTGGCACCACTCGAAGAGTGCAACATGGCATGATGGCATCAAATTGACATCAACAACAAATCAACCATGGGTGCCTAAGGACTAGGTCACATGGCATGGTGATATGGAGGACTATGCAAGACCTAGGGGCTACCTTGGTCATAGATTAGCTGAAAAAATAAGGTCATTTGGGAGTTTGATGTTAGATCCAAACTCAAATTATTGTCGGCTCAAACAATAGCGCAAATGGACCCACACTTATATATATGTGTGTTAACGTGGTACATAATGCATCGATTTATTAATTGATCAAGTCTAAGACATACATACAGGCCTAAGGGAGATCTTGTTTGAGATATATGACGTGTATCTCGAGTTTACAATGAAGCCTAAAGGTGATTTGGTGTATGATATATGACATGTAACTTGGAATTGTGTTGAATCTCAAAGGAGAAATGATTTGAGACATATTCCATGGTTCTTGGAACTATACTATGATGAAGCTAAATGGTGATTTAACTTGAGATAAATGTGTAGAAATTAATGTGTATATTTAATACTTCTCACGAAATTTACTAAATCACAATACTTGAAGCTACTATACTAATCTACAAAAGTTAATTCACCATCTAAAATGAGAATCATATACATGCAAAATGAAACAACACACATGCACAAATATTTGTCTAGGGGAAAGCTATAACTGCTCAAAATCCCTTACTATCTAGATTGCATTAATAAGAGAATAGAGATGAAATACATATGATTTCTCAAGCCTAAGCACACCCTGCAAGTGTATAGTCTATTCCTCTACTTCACTGACTGAATCTAGCCAACACGTAGCCAATTTCAAGCCTTCTACAGCTCCTATTTCCTTATGTTGTTCCCTTTAGAAAAACCCCTTTTTTTTAGGAATTTCACACTATGGAATTGTGCAATTGCCTTAGGTCCTCTGACTTCATGCGCCACCTATACACATTGGAATATGCTACAATTGATAGTACACTACCTTCAAATCTCCATCTCAACTAGGTACCTTGAATTCTTTGCATGCAACAATTATTTTGGGCTGATTGATTAGTTAACTGGTTGATCACCGAGTATGATTAAATTTTCACTTCCACAACTTGACCTCCATTAGTTCTTCTCATAGTTAGAAATAGTTAAGCTAACAATATCTCAAATTAACTTAAATATATTACTACAAATTATCAATCAATCTCGTAGAACTGAACTTAATATTCCGCAACTAGAATTTATTGTGTTAACTGAATGAAAAGAGCCATGTCACCTTAGTTAACTGCCTCCAAGTATTTTGTTGAAATAAAAATTTTAATTTTAATCTAGTTTGACCAAGGTGATGTCAAAACTAGATGTTTTTGCTGCATTTTCAACACTCCTGCTGAACAAGAAAGGGATTATCAACCACCCCTATCCTACACCTATGGAACTAAAATGTCCCACTTGACAAGGCATTTCTCAAAATATCGACATTTTGTTCTTATATTAGAATGTACTGTAACAACGTAATTTTCCTTTTCACACAATCCCATAGACGGTGATATTGGATATCAATATTCTCGGATTGATCATGGAAAGCATGATTCTGAGAGAGTTTGATACAATCGTGATTATCACAATAAATCATAGTAGGATCCATCATTTGACCAAACAAGACGACAAGTATCTTCCCCATCCATATTTCCTCACATGCTGCTTGACTTGAAACCATGTATTCTACTGCTGCTAGCCTAAGTGCCACTAACCTCTACTTACTACTATACCAAGAAAATGTTGCAGACCCAACACTGAAAATTCCACCTGATATGCTCTTTTGGTTTCATGAACTTCCCTCCCAATCTGCATCTATGAAGCCACACAACTTCACTCACTTCGTCTCTTTGTATGAAATTCCAAACTGGGTAGTGCCTCTTAGGTACGATAGAACATGCTTAGCTTCCCTAGAAAAAGGTTGAGTTGGCCTAAACATAGCTTAATGTAACTATTTGACTTCATAACACATGTTTGGCCATGTGTTCACAAGATACATGAGTGAACCCACCAATTGTTGGTTAATAGTTGCATCCACTTTCTCACCTCAAGTGGCATCCTCTATCCTCCAGTTAATCGCTAGAGGAGTCTCCATGGGTTTTCACCTATCCATGTGGAACCTCTGAAGTATCGTGTTGACATATTTTCCTTTAGAGACAAACAGTTCCCCATCACCTTGCCATACTTCCAATACAAGGAAGTAGTGCATGAGACCCATGTACCTCATCTCGAGCTGTCTTGAAAGGTCCTCCTTGCAAGATTTCATTACCTTCTCATCACTAGTAAGGATCAAGTCATCAACATATAAAACAATAACCAAAAATTTACCTTCTACCAAAAGATGATATATGTTTTCATGTGCTTTGGTTTTGATGAAGCCCAAACTAGTGAGATAGTTATCGACCATTGTGTACCAAACACAGGGTGCATGATTGATACCATAAAATGATCACTTAAGTTTGCACACTTGAGACTCTCGATCAAAAGTCTCAAACCCTTTTGGTTGCTTGTTATAAACCTCCTCCTTAATAACACCTTTGAGGAATGTTGTTTTCACATCCAGCTAGTGGATATTCTACCCCATTGGTGCAGCCAAAGAAATGATTGGTCTAATGGATGAGTACCTTGCTACAACATCAAAGGTCTCATCATAGTCAATCCCATCCATCTCAGAGTACCCCTTAGCCACAAATCTGGACTTGTACTTTTATATGCTTTCGTTTGCTACCTACTTCACTTTGAAAATTCATCTCAAACCCATAATTGATTTGTCTGTTGGTCTTGGGACCACTTACCAAACATTGTTCTTCACAATGCATTCGTACTCCTCCACCATTACATCAATCGATACTAGTTTCTCTATTACTTCCTCAAAATAGGATGGCTTAGTCTCTACTAGCTTGATCATAAGATCCATGTAGCAAGTGTACCGTTATGGTGACCTTCTTTTCTTGCGCTGATGTGAAGGAGAACCCACATTCTCCCTCACATCTTCCATAAGTATCTCAACTTCTTTGGTTCTCTTACTTCCTTCTCTAGATGATTATTCTTTAGTGTTTGTCTCCACTCTCTACTCCTCAACTTGTGGCTACTTCCAAACATCCTTAGGCTCCTCCTCTGCTGGAATCTAAAGTTATCTTTCAAGAGGGCATTACATAGCTTTGTTTTCATCAAATTTGACATCCCGTTGCACAAATGTCATTCTAAGGGATGGAAAATACATAAGATAGTAGTGGGGATATTATGTATAACCCACAAATACCTCCAACTCTATTGTTGGTGCCAATTTATTCTTTGACTCTTTGGAGACATGGAAATAGATAGAGGCTCCAAAGGTCATGAATTGCAACACATATGGATTCCTCCATGAGAATGCCTCCTCTGGTGCGATCATGCTGAGAATATGATGTAGATTCTTGTTTTGCAAATAGATTGTTGTGTTGCATGGTTTATCCCACAAGTGTGGAGGTAGGCTTTGGTCATGTAGAGTCACCCGTGCTATTCCTACAATGCTTTGGTTCTTCCTCTCAATCACCCCATTATGCTTTGGGTTTTGTGGTGCTCCCAACTCTCTTTGAATGAATTCTTTTTCACATAAATTTTTAAACTCATTCGACAGAAGCTCACATCCATTATCTCTCCTAAGAGACTTCACCTTCTTTCTTGTTTCTTTCTCCACCAGTTCCTTAAACTCTAAGAACTTAGAGAAAGTCTCATCCTTCTTCTACATGAAGAAGATCCAACACATCCGTGAATTGTAATCAATAAAGATAACAAAATACTTGTGCCTAGCAGTGGAGGCCATTGAGAAAGGTCCACAAACATCAAAGTGGATCCTTTCAAGGACTACATTTGCTCTGTTGTCCCGATTCTAGAAAGTGGATTTTGTGTACTTCCCTAAGGTACACCCTTTGAATGTGTATTTATTCTCTAGTGCTCCATTGGGGAGGCTTTTGGTAATATTATACATGATCTTCAAATTTCCATGATAAAATGGAAAATTATTCTATGCCAAAGTTTTCTGAGATCATGGCTCTCCAACTTCTCTAACCTTGTGCTAAATGTAGCACAATCCTCCATGTCTAGCTTATAGAGGTTATTCACATGAACCCTGATGTACTTCACCTATCTCATGGGTATGTGTCTGAAGAATGCCTTTCCTTTCCTGAAGATAACATCGTAGCCATGATCTTCCAAAACTGTAACCGGGACAAATTATTATTTAGACCTGGAACAAAAATCACATCCTTGAGCTTGAGAGGGGAGCCCAAGTCCCTCTCAAAGGTGACTGTACCAATCTCGGTCACATTGTACCTTCCATAATCTCCCATATCAATGTGCATATGGAGATCCTTCTCCTCCAACTCATTGGAAAAATATCTATTCCGCGTCATATAGAACATGACACCACTGTTGAGATACCATACACTTCCCATGAGTATTTTGGTTGTGCATGCAATATAAGTAAAATCAAGCTCAACATGTGAAGCCAAGGCTTCACCCGCTACTCCTCCTTCTTTCTTCTTACTAGCCTTCTTGTGTGTAAAATTTGTTGCAGAGTGCCCGAATTCACGACAATGAAAGCACATGATTCTAGACAAGTCTTTCTTCTTTATCCCTTGACTAGATTCTAGTTTGGATTGGGATTTCTTCCCTTTCACTTTATTTTCCTTTGTAGCCAAGACACATTTATCATCATCCTCACCCTTTGATGAAGTCCCATCTCTGGTATTCTTCCTTATTTACTCCTCTACCAAATAAAACCATAAGAGTTCTCAATTTGGTAGTTTCTCCCTCCGATTCACCGAATCTTGGTAGTTTTGCTAGCTCTTGTGAACGCTTAGAAGGGATGGGCTCACCAAATCATCCTCTACTATAGTAAAAATAGCTAGACCAAGTTCATCACGACACTATATGAACCTACTCACGTACTATGGAATGGTCTCGTTCCTCTTCATATTGATATTTCAAAGCTTTTCCTTGAGTCCCAATTTCCTGTGGTCATTACTATTTTGGAAAACATCTGTCAGCACTTTCCACATTGCATATGGAGTCTCCTTCCTGTATAGATTAGAGACAATATTGTATCTTACTCCCTCCAATATGACCCTCCTAACCTTTCCAACACACTTTTTTGATTATGCTAGATCCTTAACATCAAATGACGCTAGCTGCAGGGTATCATTATCAATGAATTCCTTCAACCCATTATCCTCCAGTACTACCTCCATGTAATCCTTCCATGAAACATAATGTGAGCTTCCTTAAAGGGCCTACTTGAGCCTTAGGCCATTGCAGGCCATCTTATTAGTCTTGAAGAAAACCTTCAACCATAATTTGAAAATTCAAATCTCCTATAATGACAATTTTGAAATCTCTACTCTACAGTGATTCCAAAAATGATACCATGTAGAAATTAATGTGTAGATTCGATGCCCCTCATGAAATTTACTAAATCACAAGACTTGGAGCTAGTCTACTGATTTGCAGAGGTTAATTCACATCCTAAAATAAGAATTATAGACATGCAAAAGGAAACATTACACATGCACATAGATTTATGTAGGGAAAATCAACTATTCAAAAACCCTTACTATCTATATCGGATTAATTAAAGAATATAGAATAAATACATATGATTTCTCAAGCCTAAGAACACCCTGCAAGTGTAGAGTCTATCCCTCTTCCTAAATGAATGAACTTGGCCAACACTTAGATTTCATGAATTTGCAAGCTCCTATTTCCTTGTGTTGTTCCATTATAAAATTTCCCCTATTTTTCAGGAATTTCACACTCTGGAAATGTGCAATTTCCTTAAGTCATTCTCTGATTACATGCACCACCTGTACACATTGGAATATGCTACAATAGATAGTAAACTACCTTGGAATCTCCATATCAACTAAGTAACTCATATTACCTACATGAAACAATTCTTTTTTTATTTATTTATTACTCAACTTGTTGATCACTGAGTGTGGTTGAGTTCTACCACCATAACTTGACCTCCACTAGTTCTTCTCAGAGTTCGAACTAGTTAAAATGTGAATAACTCAAATTAACTATAATAGATGCTATAAATAGGAATCAATCGTGTAGAATCGAAATCTATCTTCTTCAACTCGAATTGTTGGGTGTGGAGCTTGATTATCTTATTTATTCAGAGGTATCCCCGCATTGGACCGTAGTTCGTAATGGGTCAGAAACATCACCTGTAATATTTTCACTGCAAGGGGGGTGCATAGGTGGGACGAATGGGACCTATGGGAGCCCCCCCTAATAGGGGATCGGGGGCAGCGCCATCAAAGCTAAAAATAGATGTGAAATTGCCTTGTAAAATGTTGTAATTTCATAGTCAATCTGAGCCATTCATTAGGTGGAGATGTGATGGTAGAAGTTATGTTTAATTTAGTGTTTTTTCCTTAAAAGGCAACCACTCGCTATATATGAGGGAATTGTATTGCGTCTATGTAGATCTGTATTCTGAGTGAGAAAGAGAGAGGATATTGTGTGAGATCGAAGAGGGAATTACAATGGATCTATTGTAGGTTGTATCGCTTCAGTTTGCTAGATAATATAAAAGGAAGGACTAGTTGTTTCTCCATGGACATATCCCAAATTAGATGAACCACGTATATCTGTGTCTCTCTTGTTTTATGCATTTTTTGTGTTTATATTTCTGCAATATTTTATGTGTTCCATTGCTCTGTAATATATAATTTTCTAACAACTGGTATTAGTGCCGAAGGTTTATTTGACTGATAAACTCGTAGGGGAGAAGGGCTCCTGGCTTGAGTGGGAGCAATGGTGGAAAATGGTAGGTTTAGGGTTGAAAAATTTAACGGCCAAAACTACCAGCTGTGGAAGATGTAGATGGAAGATATTTGTACCAGAAAGATCTATACCAACCATTGAGCAGAAAGGCAAAGAAGCCAACGAGTATGATAGACACAGAATGGGATATTCTTGATACAAAGGCACTTGGAACAATACGGCTATGCCCAATGGCATCGATAGCATTTCATATTTCAATGTAAATGACAACAGAGGATTTAATGTTGATATTGGCCAAACTATATGAAAAATCCTTGGCCTCAAATAAGGTATTTCCTATGAAGAGTTTATTTAATATGAAGATGTTAGAAGGTGGATCTGTTGCTGATCATTCAAATGAATTTAATACAGTTACCAGTTAGTTAAGTTCTGTAGGGGTAAATTTTGATGATGAAGTTAGGGCTCTATTATTTTTGTGCTCATTTCCAAAAATATGGAATGGTTTAGTTATGGCCATTAGTATCTCTCTCTAGATCTAGTACTTTAAAGTTTGATGATGTTGTCAGTGTAATCCTTAGCGAGGAAATGCGACGGAAAAGCTTTGGTGAGACATCAGGTAATGATTTGACTGTAGAGACTAGGGGAAGAAAAATGGAAATAGGAAAGAGCCCTCGATATCGAATTAAGTCAAGAAAAGGCATATCCAAGTCCAGATCGAGGATAGTGTCCTAGAAATGTGGGAGGAACAGACACATGAAGAAAGACTGCATGTCTCGAAAGGGAAAAGAAGGAGATGCGCAATAGGAAAATAATCATGAAGAAAATGTGACAGGTGATATGTTGCAAGATTCTTTGATTCTTTCATTAAAAAATATTATTGATGCCTAGGTGGTAGATTCAAGGGCCTCATTCCATGCATCACCTAATAGGAAACATTTTCATGATTATGTTCAAGGAGATTTTGGACAGCTTCGATTAGGTGATGATAAACCCTGCAAAATCATTGGAATGGGTATAGTTTTAATAAAATAAAAAAATGGAAATCAATGGATATTGAAGGAGGTAAGACATGTTCTAGGTTTGAAGAAAAAATTGATTTCTAGGGAAGTTGGGAGGTGAAGGTTGTGTAACTACTTTCACAGATAAAACCTAGAAGGTCACTAAAGGAGCCCTGGTAATAGTAAAATGAGAAAAGGTTGGTACATTATATTTATGAAATGGTATTTCTAATTTTGTTAATGCTTTAACCTCTTCAAGAAAAGATATGGCATTGTGGCATTATAGGCTTGGGCACATTAGGGAGAAGGGGATGTAGATCCTTCACTCAAGAAATTTGTTGCCAAGTTTGAAGCATGTTGATTTGGAATTTTGTGAAAATTGTGTTTATGGAAATAGAAGAGAGTCCGATTTCTCAAAGTTGGGAAAAAAAATAAGAGACAAAAAATTAGAGCTTGTGCATACACATGTATGGGGACTTGCTCAGGTATCATCTCTTGGTGGCTCTCGTTGTTATGTTACTTTTATTAATGATGAAACCAGGAAAACCTGGATTTATTGTATTCGAAATAAAGCTAATGTATTTGATACTTTCAAGAAATGGAAATCTTTGGTTGAAAATGAGACAGGAAGAGGGTTGAAGTGTCTCAGATCAGACAATGGAGGTGAATATTACAACAAAGAGTTTGATAGGTACTAGTCATAACATGGAATTTGCGGAGAGAAGACAGTTCCAAGAACACCACAGCAAAATGATGTGTCGAAAAGGATGAATGGGAAAATCATGGAGCGTGCAAGGTGCATGAGATTGCATGCATGATTACCTTGACAATTTTGGCTAGATGTTGTAGATACTGCTATTTATCTAATAAAAAGAGGGCCTTCAAGTTCCTTGGATGGTGGTATTCCAGAGGAGGCATGGATAGGTAAAAAGGTAAAATAATCCTTTTTAAAGACTTTTGGTTGTGAATCCTTTTTCCACATTAATAAAGAAAATAGAACAAATCTTGAGGCAAAATCAAAGAAATTTACCTTTATTGGATATGGTGTAAATGATTTTTGTTATCGCTTTTATGATTATGAAAAACACAAAATCATTAGGAGTAGAGATGTCATATTCAATGAAAAGGTTTTGAATAAGGATTAGCTACAGGAAAAGAAATAGGGAATAGAAAACGTAGAATACGCAGTTCTTGAAGAGATCACAGAAAAGTGATGGTTCCTAAAAATCATAATGATCAGCCAGAACAATAACCACAAAAACAACAAGCACCTCAAACACCTGAAAGTGGTGTTATAATATCTACCATGATAAGTAGACCGCCTGAACGATACTCTCATTCATTATATTATGTATTGTTGACTGATTCTGGTGAACCATAATATTATGAAGAAGAACTGTAGGTAGAAACCAGGAAGAAGTGGGAGAAAGCCATGAAAGAAGAGATGGACTCCTTAGCACATAACGAGACTTGGGACTTAGTGAATTTTCTTGCAGGTAAAACAACATTGTAGAATAAATGGGTTTACAGGTTGAAGGAAAAAGATGGAGGTAGACAAATGTATAAAGCTAGACATGTGGTGAAGGGGTTTGCATAGAAAAAGGGTATAGACTTTGATAATATATTTTCTTGTATTGTTAAAATGACTTCAATCAGAACTATTTTAAGTCTAATAGCAACTGAAGCTTTGCACCTTAAGCAGTTAGATGTAAAGACTACTTTTCTCCATGTGGATTTGGAGGAAGAGATATAGATTTAACAATCACAAGGATATGATGTAAAAGGGAAGGAGAAAATAGTGTGTAGGTTGAAGGAGAGCTTGTATGGCTTAAAACAAGCTCCAAGGTAGTGGTATCTAAAATTTGACAGGTTTATGTCTGAACAAGGTTATACTAGATGTCACTTTGATCATTGTGTTTATCCCAAAAGAAAATATGATGGCAACTATATTATATTGTTATTTTATGTAGGTGGTATTCTTGTTTCATGTTCAAACATGCAGGAAATAAATGTTCTCAAAATAAAATTGCAAAAATTGTTTGCAATGAAGGATTTGGGTCTTGCAAAACAAATCCTTGGTATGAGAATAACTAGAGATAGGAAGAATCGCAAATTAACATTGTCTCATAGTGAGTACATACAAAAGGTGTTGAAAAGGTTTAATATGTAGAATGAAAAACTAGTTCGTATACCATTGGCTAGCCATTTCAAACTAAGTAAGGAAATGTGTTCCAAGACTCAGGAAGAAATCAATGATATGTCTAAAGTTCCATATGCATCAGAAGTTGCAAGGTTAATGTATGCAATGGTCTACACAAGGCCTGATTGTACACATGCAGTGGGAGTTGTAAGCAGGTACATGAACAATCCAAGAAAAGAACATTGGATGGTAGTGTAGTGGATTCTCAGGTATTTGAGAGGTACCACAAATCAAGCATTATGCTTTGGTGGTTCAAACATTGCTCTATAAGGATATGTTCATGCAGATATGGTGGGTGATAGAGATAACAGGAGGAGCACCACAGGGTATGTGTTTGCTATAGGTGGAGCAACTGTTAGTTGGGTCTCAAAACTACAAAGTGTTGTTGCACTCTCAACAATGGAAGCAAAGTATGTTGCTGCTACAAAGGCTAGTAAAGAAATGATTTGGTTACGAAGGTTTATGGATGAATTGGGTAAGAAGCAGGATTTGGGAAGGTTATACAATGATAGCCAGAGTGCCATAAATCTTTCAAAGAACTCTGCATTTCATTCCAAGACTAAACATATACAACTCAAGTACCATTTCATACAGTCAGCATTGGAAGATGGATAGTTGAAGCTAGAAAAGATACACACTAGCCAGAATCATGCACATATGATAAGAAAAGTTGTAACTAGGGAGAAACTAGAGTCTACTCAATTTCAATTGGTCTTCAAGTATGATGAAGAATATGAGAAATAGCTAGGTCTAGAGTGGAGTCCTTGTCTAGCAAATAAAGCAGTGGTGGAGTTGCTATAATCAGTCTCCAAGTGGGAGATTGTTGGGTGTGGAGCCTAATTATCTTCTTCATCCAAAGGTATTTCCACATTAGACCCCAGTTCGTAATGGGGAGGCAAAACCACCCATAATATTTACGTTGCAGGGGTAGTCCAGGGATGGGGTGGCTGTGACCATTGGGACACCCCCCGGCGAGGGATCGGGGGTAGTGCTCTCGAACCTAAAAATAGATGTAAAATTGCCTTGTAAAATGTTGTAATTTCGTAGTCAAACTGAGCCATTCATTTGGTGGAGCTGCAACGATAGAAGTTATTTTTTATTTAGGGTTTTTTGCCCTAGAAGGTAACCCCTCGCTATATATGAGGGAATTGTATTGCATCTCTGTAGATCTATATTCTGAGTGAGAAAGAGAGAGGAGATTATGTGAGAGTGAAGAGGGAATTACAACGGATTTGTTGTAGGTTGTATCTCTTCAGTTTGTTGGATAATATAAATGGAAGAACTAGATGTTTCTCCATGGACATAGCCTAAATTGGGTTAACCACATACATCTGTGTCTCTCTTGTTTTATGTGTTTTCTGTGTTTATATTTCTGCAATATTATATGTGTTCCATTGCTCTTTAACATATAATTTTCTAACACAAATTTACTCAGTTAACTGAGTGATAGGAGCCATGTCACCTCAATTAACTTCCTCCAAGTATAGTGTCCAAATAGAAATAGAAATTTTAATCTAGTTTGACCAAGGCAAAGTCAAAACTAGTTTTTGTTCCTGCATATTCAATCATATGATATGGGTCTTGGCACTGAAGTGAAGCTCGAAGGTGTAATCATTTTTCATTCAAGTGAGTTTCTCTAGACTGATATACATGGCTTGGGTATTGGCTTTATGGTGAAGTGTATAGACGTCTTTGGAATTGTCACAAGTTCATTTAGTTTGAAATATATGGTTTGGATCTTGGCATTGTGGTTGATCCAAAATGGATCTTGGATAAACCTCTAAGTC
This sequence comes from Pinus taeda, assembly GCA_000404065.3. Lineage (NCBI taxonomy): Eukaryota > Viridiplantae > Streptophyta > Pinopsida > Pinales > Pinaceae > Pinus > Pinus taeda. Next base: position 378,713 of record APFE031535667.1, on the reverse strand, counting down.
TAAAAGACTTCATATAAGAGGTAAAAGGTGCTAAAGGGCACAAATCCTTTGTAAATTTGAGTCAGATAAAGAAAAAGGTTAAAGGCAGAGTTTTATATAAATATCGCATCAGAAAGGTTCCAAAGGGAGGACTTAAACTGAAGGTTGAAGACTCCCCGATTTGCGATCTTTGACATATCGCATCGGAGGTAGAATGCCATATGATATCGGAACCTAGGTGAGTCGATTTGTGATTGCGATGAAGCGAATCAGAAATAGAAGATAATTATCGCATCAAAGTAGTCCATGGAAAGTGGTATAGACCCCTGGGCCATTGCGATTGCAATATGCGATTCGCCAATAACGCGATTGGCAATTGCCAATTGGAGATCAGGATCGCACAACACAAAGGGGCCATGACATCGCAACTTGCAATATGCGCAGACCCAAAATTTTATAGATGGAGGTTCATTTATCTTTGAGATCCGTTAAGTTTGTTCAACAGATTTTTATTGGATTTCTTTGTATTCACATTGATTGGAGTTCTGTTAGGGTTTAGCCATAAGCAATGTGATTTGCGATACGTTAATAAGCGATAATGCCAATAGCCGATGAGGAATCGATCAAAGTGATTGGAGGTTAGTAAATCAGATCATAATGATACAAAGGGGCCAATGCACCATGCGACGTGCAATTGCAATATGCAATCAAGGCACGGACCCGATAAGGACTATAAACATAATTTCGTCTTATTTGAAGTCTGGGCTTAAGGCCCATGATGTGTTTTTCATTTTTTTTCCTGTGTATTTTTGTTATTTGGCCATTTCAGCCAGAGGAAGGCAAAGCAATCGGGTGCCCGTGCTCGCCAGTTCATTTCAATGGAAAATGGCTTCTTGTAACAAAATAGTCGGTCTTTGATGATGGAGGCAGACTGTAACTGATGTGTTAGAAAAAGCACAAAGAACACAGTTAAAGGTGTTCATAGAGGCCAAGAGATAACACACCATGCACAATTGAGAAGGGGTCGCTTGGAGGTTGAGCAAAACCAGAAGCTCGTGGAAGCCGAGAAGCAATTAGAGGTTGGGGCAATGGCAAAGGGGTGATTTCCCAAAGAGTTGAGCACAATAGAGTTGTAGAGTGTAGAAAGCCATAGAGTTGTAGATTCATAGAGTTTCGTCAAAGGTTAGGAGGATAGCGAAAGAGCCACCAGAGGTTGGAGGCTTGACATAGAGCCAAGAGCCAAGAGCCAAAGCCAAGAGTCAAGAGCTAGAGCCAAGAGCCAGAGCCAAGAGCTCAGAGCTGAGAGTGAGAGATGAGAGCCAAAGCCAAGAGCCAAAGCCGATAGCCGAGAGCTAGATCGAGAGCCAGAGCCAAGAGCCAAAGTCAAGAGCCAGAGTCAAGAGCTAAGAGCTAGAGCTGAGAGCCAAGAGTTGAGAGCTAGAGCCAAGAGCGAAAGCTAAGAGCTGAGAGCTAGAGCTAGAGCTGAGAGCCAGAGCCAAGAGCCAAGAGCCGAGAGCTGAGAGCTAAGAGAAAAATCTAAGAGCAAGAGCCAAGAGCCAAAAACGAGAGCAAGAGCCAAGAGCTAGAGCCAAGAGCTAGATCTAAGAGCCAGAGCCGAAAGCTAAGAGCCAAGAGCCAAGAGCCGAGAGCCAAGAGCCTAGAGCCAGAGTCGAGAGAAAAAGCTGAGAGCTAACAACTGAGAGCTAAGAATCAGACAACCAAATAGCTAGGGATAAAGATGGCATCCTAAGCCCATGGGTTCAGTTGCAAAGCTATGGAGTTGAGTGTGGAAATTGTAAAAGAATTTAAGCCATAATCCCAAAGAGCCTAGTTGAGTTGACTAGAGATCAGGGAGATGTATCCCAAGAGGTTTGGGTGAACTCATAATTATCTTTCTCTTATGTATGTTGGTTATTATTTGCATTATTTGCTATTATATGTTTTTATATCAGTTTAAGAAAATCAACTGAAAGCACTTAACAGTTAAACGCAAACACAACCATACACCTATTTTAAGTTCTTTTAATTCCACAAATTATCAATCATAAGCATAGATCTTGGGAATATATAAGCTTTGGAGTGAGAGATGTTCTTTTAAGCATGACAAGAAGACTTTGGTGCCCCATTTCAGATTAGGCGGTATCGGAGCATGAGGATGATTAACCCCACCTTCAAAGAAGGTGAAATTAGAGCTGGTTATACCAGAGCAGGTGGTATGAGATCAGAATGTTTGGTTGAATTGAAAGGTGTTTGATTGTTTTTAAAGTTACTATTGTTTGAGCTTGTAGAGGTGAAGGGAAAGCTATTGATAGCTAAGTCTAGGATAATACAAGAAGTGAGAAGGGCTAAAGGCATTCTTCTTATCCCAAAGGACCTCAAAGCAATATTGGAAGCACAAGAGGCTTGTTGCAAAAGGTTTCCTGAATAAGCTCTTTGTTAAATCTTGTTGAAGTTCTTTTGTTCATTTTGATAATGACTACTTCTACAAGTGAGTCCTCAAAATCTTCCTTCATCACAAGATTCTTTGATGAAGACATGAAGCAAGACTTGTTCATCATGATGGATATGGTGAGAGAAATGTATGAGGATGGAAGGAAGAGCATTGAACTTCGAGAGCAGTTGAATTCCATGAAGGAAGACAAGTAGTTGCTTTCTAATAAATTGTTGAAATGGAGAGGCAACTTCATCTTACAAATATGAACCTAAAAAGTATGCATGAGTTAGAGACACAGCTCCTTGTTGCCAAAGAAGCATTGGTCAAGTATCAGCTTGAAGAAGAGGTAGACAATTCCTGTTTGTCTTCAAATTCTTCTAAGAATATTTATATTGGTTCTTTTGAAAAACATACCAGAGGCATAGGTTCCAAGTTAATGTCAAAAATGGGCTATGAAGGAAAATAATTGGGCAAACATGCACAGGGTATTGTTGATCCAATTATGGTTGATGAAGGACCTAGGTGTTTGGGTCATGGCTATGGACAATCTTATGGAGAAAGTTCCAAAGCTTCCATGAAGACAATTGAAACAATTCCATGAAGGAGTTTCATTTTAGGTCTTCTACTTCAAGAGTGTAAAGATTGTATTCATGGGGAATGAAGTAGCTTGAAACATGATTTTCAGGAAGAAGGTGTTCATAAGCATAGACTTGAACCAGAGAGTTGTGGAAACTTTGAAACCATTGAAGAGGTTGATGGTGTTTTGAAGGAAGCTACTTCTTCATTCAAATCACCTCCTCATGAAGGTAATAAAGGTGAAAGAGAAAGCTATAAATCTGGTTCTAATCACATTCCTTTTGATTATGTAAAGCATGATAAATTTCCATATAAGTATGGGAAAATAATTTCATGTTCCTTTCGTTGTTTGGATAACCATAATGTTTCTAGATGTTGGAAGAGAATGGCCACATATAGGAAACTTTTGAAGGAAAGGAAGCAAGAAGCCAAAGGTCCACTAGACAAGGAAAATCATGTTGTCAAGGGGATGCACATGTGTTGCACTTACTGCCATAAGCAAGGACATATTGCTACAAAATGTTGGACTCTAAATCCAACAATGCTTCCAACAAACTTGAAGAGGGTGGAAAGAGAGAATGGTAGGAATGGAAAGAAAGATTCCATGAATGATGTGTTTCAGAATGATTCACATGTTGATGCTGATGTGCAAACAAAGGAAGCACCTTTGAAATGGATTGATAAGAAATGGTTAGAGTTCTTATCCAATTAAGATTGCATGTCTATTGATATAATGCATCTATTTGCATTTCTTTGTTAATGGAATGCAAGTTGCAGGGTTTTACCAAGAAGGTGAATGGAAAAAGTTGAGTAGGAGACTCACTTTATCACTACAACATTATATACATTTCAGCATCAAAAGTACAGTGTACTTAAGCGAAAGTTGAAGGATGAAATGCATGCATGAGAATGATGTGCATGAACACAGGGATGTTGATGATTTCCTTGTATTTGAACATGTATGTGTAATTAACTTGAAGGGTTGATTAAGTTGTTTGTAATCATGCATGTAATGCTAATACTGACTTGGAAAAAAGTTGATTTGGTCTCCAAGATGGAGATAATGATGAAGTGTTTCATCTTTGAAAAATAATCCTAAAGTTAGTTTTCTACATGCTTGACTTGAACGACCAATTCTTTTAAAGGCATGTTTTGTTGGCTTGTTATCTAGTCAATCATTTGTATGTGGATGTAAAGACATGGAGGTGTTCACAAGATTTGAAATCTATTTCTTTTTTGAAGGAAGAGTTTAGGCCATCTAGTTGTTGTATGTAATATTATTGTTGTTAATAGTTGTTATTGACAGTATGTCAAACAGGTACAAATGATTTTTTTTTGAAGCTGATGTAACTTGAAATTGGTTCGAGCCACCTTGGATCAATGATCAAGGCAGAGAAGTTCAAACTACCTTTCGTGACCTTCTCATCAGGAATTCTACAGGAAGTTAAGGAGGAGGACATTTCTTCCGAGGAGGACAAGCACATCAAGGAAGGGAGTGTTCAAAGGCTTTGGTTCAGACGCACTATGCAAGGCAAGTGTATGGAGGCTGAAAGAAGAGGGTGATGTACTCTCAGTTACTGATTAGATCAGTATATCAGTCTTTTCGAGTTCAAAAGATTTTTAGTGGGAAGATGTTGTCCAAAATGGATCTTGGATAAACCTCTAAGTCTAAAAGACTTCATATAAGAGGTAAAAGGTGCTAAAGGGCACAAACCCTTTGTAAATTCAAGTCAGATAAAGAAAAGGGTCGAAGGTGGAGTTTTATATAAATATTGCATCGGAAAGGTTCCAAAGGGAAGACTTAAACCAAAGGCTGAAGACTCCCTAATTTGTGATCTCCGACATATCGCATCGGAGGTAGACTGCCATATGATATCAAAACCCGAGTGAGCCAATTTGTGATTGCGATGAGGTGAATTGGTGATAATTATTGCATCAGAGTAGTCATGGAAAGTGGCATAAACCCCTGGGCCATTCCAATTGTGATATGTGATGCGCTGATAGTATGATCAACAATCGGTGATCAGTGATCAGGATTGCACAACACGAAGGGACCATGACATCGCACCTTGTGATATGCGGGGACCCAAAAATTTATAGATGCAATTTCATTTGTCATTGAGATCCGATATGTTTGTTCAGTGGATTTTTATTAGATTTATTTGTATTTCCATTGGTTGGAGTTCTGTTCGGGTTTAGTCATACACAATGTGATTTGTGATATGCCGATAAGCGATATAGCAATAATGCTTATAGATGATGGGGCACTAATCGATGTGATCAGAGGTTGGTAAATTGGATCAGAATGATGCAAAGGGGCCAATGCACCATGCGACATGCGATCGCAATATGCGATCAAGGCACGAACCCGATAAGATTATAAATAGGATTTCATATTATTTGAAGTCTGGGCTTAAGGCCCATGATGTGTTTTGCATGCATTTTACTGTGTATTTCTGTTATTTGTCTATTTCGGCCAAAGGAAGGCAAAGCAATCAGGAGCCCGTGCCCGCTGGTTCATTTCAATGGAAAACTACTTCTTGTAACGAAGCAGTCGATCTTCAATGATGGAGGCGGATTGTAACTGATGTGTTACAAAAAGAACAGAGAACACAGTTAAAGGTGTTCACAGAGGTTGAGAGATAACATAGAGAGCACAATTGAGAAGGTGTTGCTTGGAGGTCGAGCGAAACTAGAAGCTCGTGAAAGCTGAGAAGCCACGAGTGGTTGGGACGATGGCAAAGGGGTGATTTCTGAGAGAGCTGAGAGCAGTAAAGTTGCAGAGCGCAGAAGGCCAGAGAGCCGTAGATTCATAGAGTTCCACTAGAGGCTAGGAAAACAACGAAAGAGACACTAGAGGTTGGAGGCTTGATAAAGAGTCGAGAGCCAAGAGCTAGAGCCAAGAGCCGAGAGCCAGAGCCAAGAGCCAGAGCCAAGAGCTAGAGCCAAGAGCCAGAGATGAGAGCCAGAGCTGAGAGCCAGAGCCGAGAGCCGAGAGCCAAAGCTCAGAGCCAAGAGCTGAGAGCTAGAGCCAAGAGCCAAGGCCAAGAGTCGAGAGCCAAAGTTAAGAGCTAGATCCGAGAGCTGAGAGCCGAGAGCTGAGAGCAGAGAGCTAGAGATGAGACCCAGAGATGAGATCTAGAGTCGAGAGCTAGAGTCAGGAGCCAAATCCGAGAGCCAAGAGCCGAGAGCAAGAGCCGAGAGCCAGAGCCGAGAACCAAGAGCTGAGAGCCAAAAGCCAAGAGCCAGAGTCGAGAGCTAGATCCGAGAGCTAAAAGCCCAGAGATGAGAGCCAGAGAGCCAAATAGCTAGCGATAAATATGGAATTCGAAGCCCATGGGTTCGATTGTAAACCTATGGAGTTGAGTTTGGAATTTGTAAAAAAAATTAAGCCATAATCCTAAAGAGCCTAGTTGAGTTGACTATAGCTCACGGAGACATAGCCCAAGAGGTTTGGGTGAACTCCTAATTATATTGCTCTTATGTGTCTTGGTTATTATTTGCATTATTTGTTGTTATATGTTTTTATATCAGTTTAAGCAAATCAACTTGAAGCACTTAACAGTTAAAGGAAAACACAAGCATATGCCTATTTCAAGTTCTTTTAATTCCGCAAATTATCAATCATAAGCATAGATCTTGGGAATATATAAGCTTTGGAGTGGGAGAGTTCTTGTAAGCATGACAAAAAGGCCTTTAGTGCCCCATTTCAAATCAGTGGTGAATCGTTAAGGTATATTTTGTGTCTAATACACATGCACACACACAATTATATAATATATATATTATATATATATATATATATATATAATTATATATATATATATTATGTATGTATGTATGTATGTATGTATGTATGTATGTATGTATGTATGTATGTATGTATGTATGTATGTATGTATGTATGTATGTATATATGTATTTTTTTTTTCTCTTGGCTCTTTGGTGAAGCTCAAAGATGTATTTGGTTTAGTCAAGAATTCAAGCTTAAGTGGATCAATCTAGTCGGAAGATACACAATGTGATTTTTAGCTCTTTGATAAATCATGAAAGTGTATTTGGTTATTTTATGATTTCATGGCATAGTTATTATCACATGATTCCGCCTGAATGCATATTTTCTTCTAATATATATATACCACGACTCTTTGCTCTATGGTGAAGCCCAAAGGTGTATTTTGTTTGGCCACAAACTCGATTTTAAGTGAACTAATGTGGCAAGAAGATGTAAGACATGTTTCTTAGCTTTGTGAAAAATCCCAAAGGCATATTTGTTTCTACCACGATTTCGAATCTATGTGAGTTGTTCTAGTCTAAGATATATAGTGTTTCTCTCCACTCTATGGTTAAGCTTGAGGGCATATTTTTTGGTATTTTCACCAATTTGAGTCCAAGTAAAAGTTTTAGCCTATGGCTTGATTCTATTTAAATCATTTTTTTATGAATGACAATGAACAGGGGAGACCATAGTTGATTTCATAATTAGTTTATTTATACCATGAGTAGTCATGGGTTTGAGTTTTGTCAGGTTTGTTAAAATATTGTTTATTTGACTAAAAGTGCATGCCGTTGAATCTTTAATCAAATGAGTAAAGTGCATTCTATCAAATGGACACAAAAAAAGTGCATTTTGTAGACTATGGGAAAATGGAAATATTCTATTTGTAATATGAAAGGGGGAAATGAAGGTCATGAGATAAGTTATTGAGGGAATGAAGCTAGTTTTTTTGTCAAAATATTTTTGGGTTTATAAATAGGTATAAGAAAATGAGAGTATTGTACTATCAAACATTGAAGAAGAGGTTGATATTTGTTTTAAGCTTCTGGATCCATTTTGAAATATTTTAGAAGGTGGTGCACTATGTTTTCGTGAATGTGGTGGGTGCCTCAATAAGGTTGATTCCTATAAAAAAGTTGTTTCTTGCATATTTTAAAAATTTGTCCCTCAATTAGGTTGGACCCTAAATTAAGTTGGTGGTTTCATATTTTAGAGGTTGGTGACTCAATAAGGTTGTAGTCTACATCAATTTTTGGTTTATATATCCTTGGGGGTGGGTTACTGCCTGTTAATTTTGGGGTTGGTGTGTCCAACAAGCTGGTTCCTACAAATTTATTTTGGGGGTTAATTCCTCCAACAACTTGGTATCTGCAAATTGATGCAATTAAAGATTCAAGAAGATATAATATTTTTTTTTCTCCCACAAGGGTTTTCATGTACATCTAGTGTTTTCATGTGTTAATGTGATGTTGATATTTATTGTTACAATGTTATGTTTAGAATTATGACCGACTATGAAATTGCTTAAAAATGTTAAAGTATCAATTACATTGATTCATCTCTCATCTCATTGTAATCATTATTCCAACACCTTGTATAATACATTTTTCTTGTTTGGATCACTCACCGTAACAATGCATACTATTTACAAAGTGTCTACAACATGGCACTAAACATATCCTCAAATGACTAGACAAAACTCTTTTATCATATCTTTGATTACTATAGGGATACAAGTGACATTATTAAGCCACAACACATGTCATGAATCATTCCTAAATACATGGTTTGGGTTCTTAAATTTCCAATTGCAAGGGTGGTATATTATTTAGATTATGTACACTAGAAATTTCCTTCAATTTTGAAACATGGTTAGAGGGGAGAAAGGTAAGTCATAAAGGAAGGTCCTCTAGAGGTCTAGCACTAGGGTTAGGGGATAAAAATACTCTGTCCCTAGATCCTAAAAATTACTTGTAAAGCTCAATTTACATGAACAATATGTATAAACTACAATAAAAACCATTTATAAGGACCATATCACATCAAGATACGATATAAATGTAATTAGGATATATTAAACATTAAGGAAGGGTTGTAGGGTCTTAAACATTGTCAAAGAAAGAAGAAAAGTCCTTCCTAATATTGTTGAATCTTCTTGCACTCAAGATCCTTAAACACATCTTATGTCCTTTTATACCTGTTTAGGGAGGTATGATTTTTATCCTCACCACCTGGGTTCAATTCCTACAAGTGACATGTAAAGTGCATATTGATCATGATGCTGTAATGGTTCCAAGTGACATGTTGAGCTCATATCGAGTATATTGTTGTAATGGTTTTGATCCTTGTTGAGCTCATATAATGTATATTGTTCAAATGACTTTAATCACTGTTATTGAATAGCCTTGAGCATAGATAATAATCTTTGTATGAATTTCAAAGAAGGTAAGGTGTTTAGTTACATGGGAAGGAAAATATTATTTTAAAATCCCAAAGGGTTTGGACTCGATGGTAATATTGTTCTAATGGATTTGATAATTATTCTTGAATTGCCTTGAACACTAAAGATAAACGTACACCTTCCTATGAGTTGCAATGAGGGTAGGGTGATTTGATAGATGCAAAGGAAATAATTATTTTAAAATCCCAAAGGGGTTGGATTGAATGTTAACAAGAGAGAAATGATTACCCTAAAACCCATGGGGACACCTTAAGGTAGTGGTAAAATATGTTGTTGCACCTAGGTAGATTATATTAATGGTATCATGACCCATGCATGCCTAAGTTGTTCAAATATGAGCCTGTTGATGCCTCGAAAATCGTTGCACCAACATTGGGGGAAACCACCCGGTCCGGACCTTAGTGCAGCTCCTTTTCCGTTTGGTGTAGTGGCTCCGACTGGGGATAATGGGACCAATTTCCCAGCAATAGATGAATGGGATGAATGAACACTTTTGCTGATAACGGTAAATGATGAATGAATATCTAAAACTATTGACAGAAATGCAATAAAACTATCCCGGGAATCTATTGGAACATCTAAAGCGTAGCTTTTGATGTTCTATATCCAAACAATACAATTATATAGATGACTGCATTTATCTGGACATAGATATTAAATTATTTCAAATCGTTGCACCTAAATAGTTAAGCACGGCGATCAAAATAATGCTACTAAAACTTTAAACATTCATACTATTAACGAATACATGATGAATAGTAAGGCATATTATCTAAACATCCAATAGTAGCATGAGTAAGATTTCCTGTCATTATGCATGCATACAATTAACAGTAGCAAGAATAAATATACAGCGAGATAATATATTCAGAATGAATCTAAACAAAAGATAAAAATACCAGTTGAATAG
>APFE031535667.1:330574-368555 GCA_000404065.3 Pinus taeda | reverse complement strand
AAATGAAATAAAGCTTTGATATCAATTTTATTTTCTAAGAGGGACCCATTCCATATTCTAATGTTTTTTGAAAAAGATATTTGGTGAAATGGGGGGTTGTTTTGCAAGGCACAACAGAGCCCCATGATATTATTTACAAACAACCTATGAGATATAGAACAATCAGTGATAACATGTTCTATTAAGGTTCCCCTTGTGTGAAGGTCAGTTATTCAAAAGCTTGTAGGTAGTAGATAGAACAACCATGCTAATGGTTGGAGTGGTATATTCCAAGTGGAATCCCTAGGTGATTTTGAAAACTTATATACATTGGACTTTAGTTCATTATTTAGAAACATTTCATGGAAGTCATGAAAACTAGTGCAAAAAATTAGTAAATATATAAATATATCCCTATATATAAAAGAAAGGAATATAAAAACTCTTAAAAATATGGGTGAAAAGAGAGGCATTAGGTCTCAACATAAACATAAACATTATAGATATCATATTTCCATTAAAAAATGGTTTTAATGTAAGTACCAATATGAAAGCTACTTATTTACATATCCATACGATAATTTTAGAGTTCCACTCAATTTGAATTAGAGTATAAATAACCGTGATGTTTACACATGAAGAAGATTGGTCTCTTTTAAGAAGTATGGTGTCTTTAAGGAATATCTAAAGTAAACATCAATCCAAGCTTATAATTAATTGTAATACCACTAGTAAAAGATTACTAATTAGTTACTAAAAAAAAACTAAAATTTGCATATAAACAATGATTTTTCAGCCAGTGACCAATAGTAGCTAATTTAGAGTATCTTTTAATGCAAAAAACTTTTGGTCATTTTTAGCTTAGTCATTAATTGGTTTCCTCAATTTTACCATCTAGTAGTATATTTAGTCATAAATTTGATTATAAATTTTTCATTGGTTTAGTCATTAATTGTCACAATTAATGAGCAAATATACACCAAAATATTTTACTATATGAATCCCCAAGAAAACAAATTAATGACCAAAGAAATATGACCAAAATGTTGGTCTCGTTATAAGATACTATAAATTAGTACTAATTGTCATATATATGCAAATTTCAGTCATCATTTGAAACCAATTAACGACCAAAGAAATATGACTAAGTTTTAGTCATGTTATACGATATTGTAAATTAGCTACTAATAGTCATATATATGCAAAATTTAGTCATCTTTTTAATTAAAATATTATCATTTGCAGTAGTCATTTATCTTTTTTTCGTATTTTCATATTCAATATATAAATGACTCATTTAATAGTTTTTGTTCATTTCATTTAATTTCATTCATAATCATTATAAATGAATAATTTAGTCATATATTCATTTATTCATGTTCATCATTAATTAATATAAACTACTAATTTAGTAGTTTTAGATTGATTTTATGTGTTCATTATTAATCAACATAAATGAATTAGTATGATTTTGCGAATAAATTTAAAAAAAAATGTCACACAATGTGCATGTTTATCTAATATGATAACACAAAGTTACATATTCTAATTACAAGACTAAATAATATCAAGTTCAAATAAAAATAATTTCAACCATATAAATTTTATTATATAAAATATCAAGTCTTATAATATGAGTTTCCAACTTAATATCAATTGGACTACAATTTACACATGAAATATTGTTCATCATTTCAAAACATTATCATTTCATTGCCAAAGCATTGCAAGTGAATTCACCAACTCTGAAGGCTTGATCATCAGTCTCTATGACTGTGTCTTATGTAAGATATTGGCTCTAAGGGTATCATTAGATATATTCTCTTCCCTCTCTCATTTTGCACTGTCGCTCTAGTGTTATTTTTCTCCTCTTTCTTCAATTGTTGCTTCTTACCATCAATATTGAATTCCTCTCCTAGAAATGAAAGAAGATATAATGCAGAGTATAAGACATAAAAGACGGTGAATACTTGAATATAAAATAAAGTAGACTATAAAAGATTTATACAACATATACCTCAACATTTGGTAGTGGCCACTATGTTGCTAGATGGCCTATATAAACAAAGCAAATAAAATGCCACAATAGAAAATAACACCTTAGGAACTTAGTATTCAACGTTCAACAAAACCTTGAGTATAATCATACCAACTAAGCTACATGTTAAAAATATCAGGAAATATATAAGTTTTGAGAACAAATGGAAAAACAAATATTAGTGTAAAATGTGTCCTTATTTCTTACTCTAAAAGAGTCATGTTCCTTAGATTTGGATATTCCTTTTCCCACAGTAAAAGTTCCTTGTTATTATGACCTATGTTTTTAGGATCATGAGATTGATCCAACATCATATTGGATTGTGGAGACAAAATTATTCAACTTTCCAAGATGAGTACCTCACTTGATTGAATGAAGGTGCTAGCTGTGAGTAGTGTCAAAACATTAGGGAAGCAGAACACTAAGGCCTAAGAAAACATATCACCACTTGTCAATTGAAAGAAAAAAGTTCAATCACAAAATGGCCTCTGGGAGTACATTTCGTTGGATGGATATCACACTATGAAAGATGATTATCTAATACAATGAGAAGTGTACATATATTGTCACAATGCCACACACAATGAGACCCTATAGTTGTGACCTATAATATTAATCATATTATAATATTTAGTTATAAATTATGACTCTCAGATAATTATTAGTTTGAATAATTAGTCTAAAATTGAGTTTTAACTATTTCTGTATACATGAAAATATTCGAAAAAAGGTACTTTTTGTGACTAGTTAATTTCGAGTGAATCTAAATACACAAGAAATTATGGTGCCTCGGTGTTTCTCTAGCAGTTATCCACTCATTGTACCAATTTATCCCATGTCCTCTAATGCTTTTGCTGAATTCATATTTGATGATTTCCAATGCCAATGCAATGGACATTTATCGTCGATGTTTTTCTGAGCCAAAGGGAATCTCCACAAGTAAGAACCAAAACGTAGCCTGAAATATATTATTGGGGGCCAAAATGAAGTAATTAAATTACAAGCCAAGAAACACTACACCTTAATCATGTTCCCTTTAATATTGATTAATAATTGCTTTACATGATCATGTAATACTAATTTGTCAAGTAGGAAAATTTAAAGTTAGTCATCTAGCAATATCACCTTTGAGAGTGCTTAGTAGTTAATAATTCCTATTACATGCAGTAGATCACCAACTTCAAGGTTATAAATATAAACACAACAAAAATGAAATTAAAAGAAATGCTAGGAAGTCAAATGCAACTAATGTTGAGTCAAGAAAATACCAACCCCCTCACATTAGCAAGGAATTACTAGGCACTAAACCAAAAAATTCTTTCATTGCATCATTTTTACCTTTTCTTTAATTTTTTTAATTGAGAACATAACTTTCAGAAATAAATTCATTGAAAAAGGTCTCAAAATCCTAAGAAAATCTCGAGTGATTGTCGTATCAATTAAACCTAAAGGAAATTGTTCAATATGCTTTTAACTTGCGGAAAGTATTGAAGAATATGAATCTTTCTCATCCCTTTCTCCTAATCAAATTGTAATCCATGGGTTTCAATCAAGTAATCAATTTCCCTCCAAGATAGTTAAGGGATCACTTTGGAGAAGGACTTCTAAAAGCATTGGGATAGTAGAAATGGAATTAGCTAGGAATAAAATGAAGCACTTTAGTGGGTATTCCAAAATATTTAAACACAACTAAAAATGATTTTATACTCCCTCCACACATTTTAAAACAAAAGCCATTTAGTTGAATCTCATTTATTTTCCACCATTTTGTAATATGTAATTCTTTGAGCAAGAATAGAGCATTCATAAATATTTTCATGAGAGAGGAATCTTCATAATACTAATAAGTTGGGCTCTAACAAACAATCAACTTCAATTAGTGAATAAATATTACATGGTATATTTTAGTGATTAAAATGACAACTTTATTCTTAATCTTATTACAACAAAAATAAATTCGACCCTAACTAGTTGGGATCTAACAAATCAAGAATTTCATTTAGTAATGTAAAAGTACATGGTAGATCCCAATTATTTCCAATGACAATTTTATTCTTTATATTATTTCAAAATAGATAAATTTAAGAGTACATACATATTTCCTTATCTGAGACAAACTTTGAACACATTCCGAGATTTCATAGAAATATAATGATACAATTTACCTGTAGGATACGAGAAACCTATCTACATATAGCACTCATCTCTCGACAATAGTGTTATTGAGAAACCATATCATTGCATTAGAATCATGTATATAGATAGTTTTATAGAGATACCTTGCAATGCCTATTCAACATTGCCTTCATGCTTCAAATTCATCAATTGATTTACTTTAGTAGCAAATTCTAGTGGGATTTCATTAAATACAAGCCAACAAAATCCATTTATGATAGTTGTCATTGCCTTCTCTGGATCTATCCCCCTTTGGAAATAGAATAACTGATATTCCCCAATTTTTGAGGTACTTGCTTCATGTTCAACATGGGCTATTGGTTTCTTCACGTGGAAAAGGTTGCAAATATTAGATGTATAATGGAAACAAGCATGCAATTCAAGGTTTCTCCTACAGTCTCTTGGGTGAATTATAAAACATTATCTACTTAAAAGATGATATATGGTAGTAACAAAAACCTACCCAAGATCCCACTTAAGAATTTAAAATGTTGCAAATAGGAGATGTCCTCAAAAATATCAATTATTTAGTTACATAATCACACTAAAATAGATAAATATTTAAAATGTTGAAAAGTGTGAAAACGATGGAGTTGGAACATTATAGTTATGTCAGGGTAGATATAGCGATGTGAAATGTAACTTATATCTAAAACATGTAAATGTAACTTCTACAGCTACATAAAATGTAACTTATATATAAAAAATGGAGTTGGAATATTATAGTTATGTCAGGGTACATATAGGTACTTGAAATGTAATGTCTATATAACATTCTAAATATCCTATTAGATCTAAGACTTTTGTGATCCATAATGTAGAAATAAGTCTTTTAGATTAATCACATTGTTAGGATTTGGTTGACGTTTCGATCCAACTGATGTGGTTCATCCTCAGGACAAGGTTAAAAATTTTGACCTTGTCCTGAGGATGAACCACATTAGTTGGTTCAAAACGTCAACTAGATTCTAACAATGTGATTAATCTGAAAGACTTATTTCTACATTCTAAATATCCCTTTTTCATTCATTTAAGAGACTAACATTTTTTATCTGTGGTTAATAACTTAATACACCACCAAAAATAACATTGAATTGGTTCTTCACCAACCAAGGGAAATTTTAACAGTGTGAAAATTAATTACTCATTCACCTGCTATTCTCATATTTTATTTGTGTGTGGATTCAAGATAGTGTAAAGTAACTTCTACATATTTGACAATTTAAACGTAAAAAATTACCGAGATTAAAGTTATACAATTAACACATGTACAATAAGATACAATATGGATGAGTTATAAGTAATATGGCATTTATATGTTATATCAAGTCAAACATTTTCCCATCTATTTAACTCTTATCTTATAGTTGGTGATGGATATAGCCTTTAAAATTATGAGCCATCCTTGTCATATCTTATTTTTAATGATGTATATAGCCTTCAAAATCATCAACCTTGTGTGTTATTTGATGTACGATCAATTTAAAAGGAAACACTCATAATTTTATTCAATATTATCTTGTACAAATAGAAATAAAATGATCTCGAGGTGGTGTTTCTAGTGATTTTCAAACTTGTTTTAATTACCTAAATTTATCCTGTTTAAAATAAACATGGGTGGTGTTTCTAGTTATTTTCAAACTTGTTTTAATTACCTAGATTTACCTTATTTAAAGTGAATAGTTGCACTCGCCATATTATCTTCAAGTTAGTAACTTTTCTTTAGGGCATCTTCATGACATCCACCATCTCTGAAAATTATTAAAATTAGTAGTATCTTGCACTAAATAGATAATGTTTACATAGAATCTTTTATTGTGTTTTCTACTCTGTGTCACACAATTATTGATATTTTATGGTTCTTGGTTTTGATTTCCATGCTAAGACTCAATTGATCATGCCTACTAGGATTTTTAGTTGTGCGCGCATCATATTCCTCACTTCTAATTGTATAAAATACAAAGAGTATGCATAATGACATGTAGTGACATCTGGGTGTCTATTTTACTGAATGATATGCTTTTTTTAACCCATTCCAATCATACCACAATGAAATTACGAGAGACAAGGACACAAGAAGGACTATCAATAAATGAAAATATATACTTTAGAATGCAACTCAAATTGTACCTAAATGTAATGATAATTATTTACAGCTTCCTGGTCACCAATGAGTATTGAATCACACTCTAAAAATTTCCTTGCATTATGACAATTTGGTTGCACCTGCACTAATCCTTTGTAGTATTTCCTTGACTTGACTATAGATATAATTTTAGAAACAATCCTACTCCTACAATTCTTCTGTATATGGATCATCTTTGTCCCCCCTATTGATAGTTATTTTTTAAATAAACAGAATAGAACTCTCAAATTGCATCATCGAATTTCAAAAAAATGCTTGAGTATTTCTAGGTGATTGTCGAACTAGTCTCTACTCAAGTCCGTGAAATCCTTGATTCTTCTCCATCACACAAATCTCCTTTCATAATAAATTATAAATCCCACGTCTGCACTCCTCATCTCCGATACCAATTCTTCATAGTGGAATACTTTATCATTGCTCCCTTGGTGAAATAGAGATCCACTACTGTGTCATAGAGATGATTTGTGTCATAAAATGGTGCAGTGCATTCTTCAATATATTTCATAAAACTCCTCTCATCTATAATAATAAGAGTCCTCTCAAACTACCTGGTCTCCATATCATTCATCCTGAAATAACTGGATATTTCCATGGGTGACAAAGTGTTCTTGGGGATTTAATAAAAGGATCTATCACTAAAAAAAAATACAATGCAGCATAATAGTTATCAGTGGGAGGAACAACCCTGCCAAGCTACTTCCTAAATAGATCAAGATACTCTCGAATTACTTCTTATAACGAACACAAGATAACCTCAACTTCCTATAGAGTCTAATTATGCATGGTAGCAATGAAACACTGCCAAAAACAACATCTAAAACAACATTGGTCAATCTCTTCATCTAGTCAAGGGCATGCCAAACTTTTGAAAAGTATCAAGCAGGTCAGGGTCCGCCTCATACAGGCTCCTATTCTTCTTCTACTCTCTCTGTTTAGGTTCAAAATAATAGCAAAGGTCTTAGAAATTTATGGGCAAGTAAAAGTTATCAGACCGTTTTGGTTCTTCCATTTTTAATCATTGTGTGTAAGCATTGAGTCTAAATTTCAAAAGTCATTCACGCTCCTTCTTTTTAGTTGAAATTATTAAGGTTTAATGGATCTAAGTATATTCTACTTAGAATATAGTAACATGGTTTAAAAATGTAGCCATTGAGAACAAAATCTAAGGATGAAACATTAAAGATTTTATGTTAATTATTACAAAAAAATTTAATTTCATGTAACAAAGTTTGAGAAAGGTCTAGTATTTGCATCCTACAAGAAAATATTCTTGCATCACTCGAGCCCTTTGAATTTGGGCATGGTAGAGTCCATTAAACAAACAATCAACCACTAAAAAGAAAGGTGAAAAAAAAATAAGATTGCATGTATTCTCACCCTAGAAAAGTTATCGAAGAGAAAACTCATCTATACAATAAAGACATGCAAAATGATTACTCGTCCATTGTCTTTTGATGAATTGTTGGCTGCAATCAAGATCTACATTATCATAATCATTAAACTCTTTGTACAATTAAGACATGCAAAATGCTTACTTGTGTGTTGTCTTTTGATGAATTGTTGGCCGTAATCAAGATGTACATTATCATAATCATTAAACCCTAAACTCTAAATGAAATTTATGCTTTGATCATATAAACGCTTGAAATTGTTTACCCATAATAACAAAAATAATCTTTGGTAAAGAGGAAAAAATCTTCAGAGTCTAAATTCTTACACATGTACAAATGGCCAAAATCTCCCTTCCTCCATCTAATTTGATGCCCTCCTAAGGTGTTTCCCATGCAAACTCCATTTGTGGTTTGAATACCATGAAATCCATAGATCACGTTGATGGTATTCCTTCTTCTCGCATTGCCACAGATATATCAACAAGGCAAACAAAAATTCACTGCAACAATGTGATGTTGTAAACTGTGAAAATTTTATTTTAACCGAGTGCTAAAGTAGAAACGAAAAGAAAATAAATATTTATAATGGAAAAAATAAATAAATATTTTATAATATTAAATAAAATATATAAATTGAAATTGGATTAAATGATTTATTTTTTAAGAAGAATTTGTTATTTTTTGGGTAAGACGCTAAATTGAAAAGAAGAAGAATAAGTTAAAAATGATATTGGGATGAGTGTAAACATTTAAATATGGCCTCAATTAATAATAAAAAGTAAAATTAATAAAACTAATAAAATTCAATTTGTTATATTTTGATTTTGTTATTAACTTGTGAATAGGCTTTGTTACAATACCATATAACAATATGACAATATTCTTATCAATACTACAAGTCCAAAAACCATAACTTATTTCACAAACAAAATATTTTATAACAGTATGACAAGATTCTTAAACGTGGATATTCACCCTCACTTTATGGTAAATATTATTAACTTGTAAAAAATAGCCTCTTTTACAATACCATGGATTACCAATACCACATCCCCAAAAAATATATAACTTATTTCACAATCAAAATAATTTATAACAATATGACAATATTGTTAACCATGGATATTCACCCCCACTTTACCATAGATATTAACTCTTAATTTGACTTTGTTACAATACAATGGGGTGATACCATGGCCTATCAATACAACATGCCCAAAAACCATAACTTACTCCATAGTAAAAATATTTTATTTTATTTTTCTACAATATTTTTTTAATTGAATCTAAAAGGGAAAATGTTACAATTTGAGATATATCTAAACCCTATCTATATATAAAGAACATGCATAGATCCATCTTAGCTAAGGATGCAAGGGATGAGAGCAAGAAAATTGACTAATTATAATATATTAAATATAACGTCTGATTTTTTTTAAGTTTTTTATTATTTTATTTTCTTTGACATGATTGATCCAAAATATAGGTTTAATATTTTACAACCAATTATGTTTTTTTAATTTAGAGAATTTCTTAAACACAATACAATGTGATCAAATTTAAGAGAGTTGGGGAGGGGGTGCAGAGAGGGAGGAAGATAGTGAAAAAGTTGGAGGGTAAAGAGAGAGAGAGAGAGAGATGGAGTTGGAGTGGTAGAGAGAGGGACGAAAGAACAAATACATAGAGAGATAGAGGAGGAGAGAGAGAGGAGTGAGAAGGGAGAGATGGAGAGAGAGTGAGGGAGAGAGGAGAGGAGGGAAGAGAAATAAGAGGAGAGGATATGGATAGGGAGTGAAAGGGAAGGGAGAGAGATGGAGACATAGAGATGGGGAAGGAGAGGGAAGAGGGGATATAGTGATAGAGTTCTATGGAAGAGAGAGAGAGAGAGTAATTTGTGTAAGAGGGAGGTGGGAGATAAGGGATAGAGAGGAAGGAATATAGAGATGAGGAGAGAGAGATGGAATTGGAGAGGGCAAGAGAGGGAGGGAACAAGAAAAACATAGAGGGATAAAGGTGGAGAGAGAGAGTGAGGGTGAAAAGGGAGTCATGCAGAGAGAGTGAGGGAGAGAGGAGAGCAGGGGGAATAGAGAGAATGATATAAATAGAGAGGGAGAGAAGGGGAAGAGAGAGATAAACATAGAAGGGAAAAAGAGGGAGAGTAAGTGTATGTTTGGGAGGTGAAATAGAGAGAGAGAATAAAAAAGAGATGCAAATACAAAGATAGGTATTATAGAATTTTATAACCAACCTAGATCCATATTAATACCGAGAGGGATCCAATCTCTCAAGCTGCAAACCTTTCCTCAAGTTTTGCACTAGGAAAAAAAGTTTTCACCTCGAGAGATTGGATCCCTCTTGGTGTTTGATATATCCGGGGTTGAGATGGATCTAGGGTAGTTAATATGAAATTAAAGTAGTTTTAATTTGATATTAATGTCTTAAAAATTAAATTTTCTCTTCAAATTAATTTCAAATTGGAACTAGATGCAATTATATTCAATGAATATATTTTTAAAAATTACATTAAAATATTTTTTATTATTAAAAAGTATATTTTTAAAATTACAAATTATTAGAGCTAAATAATGAAAATTAATCGGCTCACATATATACCATGTGAGGATGAATAAGTGTCTAAGGAAGGATAACCTTTCAACCAATCTTTAACAACCTTTCAATCTCCTATCACTTGTAAGTTTAGATTGCTTGACACAATTAAGATGACTAACATAAAAAACTAGTTCATATTATTGTAATACTTATTAGGTAGTTTTATTTTTTTCTTAGACTAAATTAGTCAAGGATGTTGGACATTTTTAGTTGTATTACTTCTTAGCTAGTCATATATTCTAACGGTCGACTAAATTAGTGATTTGTGTTAGTCCTTTTTAGTTCGGTTACTTAAGATTGCTCATTTTTTTGTAGTATTTCACTTGGAAAAGTTTTGGTGACTAACTATTTTGGTCATCTCGTCACTAATTTCTCATTTTCTACTAGTGTACTAGTATAGGTATTCCTATTATCAATTCCAATATGCTTATGATTATTAATAGCAACAAAATGAAAGCCATGATAATTAAATCCAATAAGTTCACCTACACTACTTTTGCATATTTATACAACTTGGAAGAAGTTCCTTCTTATAAATATCCTAGAATGGATAATTATTATAAATTATAGCATTAGTAAAAGCATAAATAGATTGTGGAATTCTTATTATGGAGAATATGGATTGAAAGTTTAGAGATACAATATCTCTAGAGAGTACTCGAGAAAGATAGTGAAGATAAGAAATAATCATATAACCTATAATATCAAAAATAAAGGAAATGTTCAATATGATATTCTCCACACATAAGCACATTCTTCTACTATAGACAACATAATTGTCACTAAGAATTTCATATATAAGGAAAAGTTAAAGAAGATGGAGGGAATGTGGCTTGCTAAAATTGTTTCAAACATTAGGTAGAGGAAGATATGGGATAAGGATAAGGAATATTATCTAAATCATTGAGGAATGAGAAAAAGGATAAATGGATGGTGGAATGATTATTATGGACTTGGAAACAATTTTAGCATATTAGCTAAATCATTGGGGAATGAAAAAGGGATAAATGGATGGTGTAATGCTTATTATGGATTTTAAACCAATTGTAATTTAATGGATCTTTACATATGAGATATGAGAATATTACCTTTGACAATCTAGTTAGTAAAGTTATTTAATATAGAATCAAAGTTTGGGGATAAAATATATCTAGAGAATACTGGAGAAAGATAGTGAACATCCAAAAAAAACTTATAACCTATAATCTCAAAATTACAGGGAATATTTATTATCCTATCCTCCACACAAAAGTTGGTGCTTCCATTATAGAGAACATAATTATGCCCAAGAATTTCACATATAATAACATGTTAAATAACATGGAAAGGCAAGAGCCTTGCTAAAATTGCTTCAAACACTAGACAAAACCAAAAGCACCTTCTAAAGAGATCATTTTACAAAACAATGACAATATTAAAAGTATTATTGCATCAAAATTAAAGTAGAAAATGTGTTTCTATAAAAATCTCGAGAGAAAAATAAAATTTAGTTATTATGAGGTGATCAACCATAATGTAAAGGTGACAAGTGTAAATAAGAAAATAAGAAAGCTAAAAATAAGAAAGAATTCTAGTCACACCTATCGATTTTAAAGACACTTTGGAATGAAAGGGTGTCTAAACTTTGTGACACCAAGAAGGTTGAAGATGAAAATCACTCTCTTAAAAGTACAATCTCTTAAAATATCAAGTATAAACTAAGATTAAATCTCCTTTTCAAAATATTTATTACATAACCCACCTTAATATTCTTTTAACTCCCAAAACACTATTGGAATCTTGGAAATATTCTTTTAATTCTTTTTGAAAAAACAATAAAATTTTAAAAATTTCCAAATAATATGTTACATTAAAGTTTCATAAACCAAGTTAATTATTATCATTTTCTATTATTAATGATTTTTATTTTTATTTTTTAATCTTTTATCCATTCTCACTTAAGGTTATATTTAATTTTAAAACAACATAATTTTGTTTATATTTTATTTTAAATAATAATATATATTTTTTAAATAATTTTTTTAACCAATTTTTTTTACCAAGAACTTTTCCATTTATAAAATGATGGGTTGAAGTGACAATAGAATATTTAAATGAAAATCAGAAAAAGAGGGTCTTCAAAGATGATCTTTTCCATTAACAAAAGATTATTCGAAATGACAATAGAATATTTAAAAAAAAGAATTGAGAACACAAAATGAGGGTTTTCAAACATGATGAGCAGACATATACTCTCTCTGGTCCTCGATTCAAAGTGAGTCGATCCTATAGGTACCACATGGGTCATGCTAGATCACAAAGCACGGACATCCGTGGAATAAAATCTCACCAAGGAAAGAGTTCATAGAACTGTTGTGACATAATGAAAATTAAAAGCAAACCATGAGCTTGGAAATTACTTTCCCTGCACATTTTCTATTTTTCAAATGGGGTGTCTTCCTTTATCACAATATCAGTATTGTTCATGTTGGATTCCCTGACATCTTCAATGGAAATGTCGCGCGTTTTTCCCCAAAGTACAGAATAAAGACCCAGAACGATCAATATTGCTCCGACAACACTACAAGATTTGACCATCAACATCAATATAATTAGATAGGATCGGTAAATATAATTAGACAGTGTCAAAGTAAAAAAGTATGGTTATTTTTATTTCGATTCATATGGCATATTTTGGAAATTTGATGAACAATAATCGAAATCAACCATTTAACTTTAGTGATATTTATGAAGTCTTTGAAATATTTTGAGATCCACACTAGCATACACTCAGATTGAAAAATTAGAATTACAAATAATACTACAGTAGAGGCACCTTAAGTAGCAATTTTTTTGTTTTGGAGAAGAATTATTTTAATTACCAAAAACTAAATTATTATTATAGATATAATATAAGTACAAAGGAATCAATTTTTTTTTTTTTTATATGTAAAATTTTTAGGTGTAAAATATAATGTTATTCTTCATTGTTTAAATTGTAATTTTAAATGTTAAATAAAGTATATATAAGATCATTTTATATACCAAATTAAAATGTTTTTTTTTTATTATTATTATTTATGTATTTTTAAGTATATAGTTAATATTAATTTGTATTAAAATATCTTCTTGATAGCTTACATTCAATATTTAAAATATTTTTCTATATATAGATATATATAAAGGTTATATGGACATAAATTAGTTAACATAAGTCATCAAATAGTTTATTTATATCTCTTCCAAATATTTTTGAAAAATATAAGATGTAAAGATCTTAGTGACACATTTTTTTACTTGTAATGACATGATAGCATATTATTTTTTGACTTCTAATTAGTTTACATTATTTATTGGAACTAACAAACTTACACATCCCCATACTCTAGAAAGAGGATAGATCCATTTCAGTAGAGATCCACCATAGGAATCAAATTCATTCATGTGTAAACTTCTTTGTAAAATGCAATGTGTCATTTTTCATTATTTAAATTATATTTTTGAATGGTATATAAATTATATATAGGACCAAATACATTATTTAACCTTAAAAACTTAATTTATTCATGCTATATACATATATATATATATATAATATTACATTTATATTATTTAAATATAATATGTACTTTCATTAAAGTATTTTAATAGTTACATCAAATATTATATATGGTTTTATTATATTAATATATTTTTTATGTCTATATTAATTTTTTAATAAAATATTATATCGATAAGGCACATTGAATATTATTTTACATACAACATTGAAATATAACAATTTTTTCTTTATATAAATATATATAGTTAATAGGGACATAAATTAGGTAACATAAATTTTCAAAATAATTTATATAAAAATCTATCGTTAAAATAATTTTCAAAAGTATAAATTTGAACATCTTATTAGCACATTTTCTTACTTTATTACTTTATATTATATCTCTTTATTTTTATTTTTTATCTTTATTATTTTTTATTTAAACCACAATTTTGATTCAGCAAATATAAATTTAAATTTAAAAATAAACAAAACAAACTTATCCATCCTATTAAATTGTAAAATAAACCTCTAAAACTCAATAAGGTCTCTATTCTCCTCACCTCAATAACACACAAAATTCTTTACTTACCTTCCCACTCGAAGGCACACACGGAGAATAATAAACTCCAAAATTGCCGTGAGAATCGTGCCTACTGCATTGAAAATCGTTAGGAATACAGGCCCCTTTTTGCTAATACACCACGCTTGCAAAAGCATAACGAATGCTGAACATAATATTCCCT
The DNA here is from genome assembly GCA_000404065.3 of Pinus taeda. Lineage (NCBI taxonomy): Eukaryota > Viridiplantae > Streptophyta > Pinopsida > Pinales > Pinaceae > Pinus > Pinus taeda. Next base: position 353,950 of record APFE031535667.1, on the reverse strand, counting down.
GAAATATTCAATATATTTGGGTTAGAGAATTATCCAATTTTAGGTTGGAGTTTTACCATATCTTTCTGAGCTAGATTCTTAGCTAAAAATAGCACCAACACACATTGTTGTTTTTCATGAATGATAAACAAAATAAATGGATCACATTTAAAATGGTATATTTCGAATTTTATCTATTAGTACAATTGTATTAATAATATGGTTAAGATATTTATTGATGTTATTTTTATTTTTTATTTGTTTATTGATTATATAAATGAAGAAAATATAGTAAATTTGTATATATCAATTACAATTATTAATGTAGTTATATCTATAATAGATTAGTTGATTGTAAGTAAAACTTAAGTTTAATTCTAATTGACAAAATTAATCTAAATTGGAAAAAATTGACCAAAAATTAAACATGATTTAATTATAATATAACAATATATTAATATTATAACTTTAATGTAACAAGGTTACATTGATATTAACCAAAATTTACCATTATTGACTATGGTAAACATCAATATTACATTAATATTATATTGATAATGATGTACTATTCTTCACCATAACTGACTATTATTACAAAATTACAATAATACTAGTTTTATAATTATCATTTTTCATTTCATTGTGAATTTCAAAAATATTTTGGAAATTGGACAACAAAACCTAAGTGAATTAGCTAGCTTGGTATTCCTTGAATATCTAAAATATTCTAAAATCTTCTATTATTTTACAACTAATAAAAACCTACCATGAGGCAAAAAAGAAAATGAAAGATCTTATCTTAACTATTAACCACACATACTAGTTTTAAAAGCTTGATGAAAAAATTATATTAAATACCTGAACAATTATTAAATAACTGTCCAGATGATACTTACTGTATACAAAACGCTCAAGAGCTTAATATTCCACCCTATAGCCCAGACATTAGATTTCCCATCCTCGAATATGACAGCAATTATAGCAGACTCTACTGCTCCAATAAGGCACATGAGCGTTGTTAATGATAAGTGAACCGGATACCTCTTCAGAACATGTGGCTGTATTCAAATTTCAATGATCAGATCAACCGTGTCAAACAATTTCTCCACCCGGAGGAGCCAGGTACTCTGCAGCCAAAGTCAGCAGTGTATGTCTTCCTATGTGTAACCCTAAAAATATCGGAAACCTATTAAACTCCATAGTGTCGCACATGAATACTTTTCAATCCCTCTGGGGTATATATGACAATTGCGTGACTTTCACCTGAAAACAAAGCCATGCAGACCAGATAACGATGCTCCCAAAGACCAGGATGGACCCAAGCACAATGCTATCTGGCTTTGAATACAATGTAATTAGATGACTATTTATGCCATATGATAAAGATTTAATAGCAGGGCCCTTGTATAAAGTCATGACCATTGCACCAGTGACACAGATAGCTGCGCCCACAACCTTTGCCTGCCCACTTAAACTTCTGATATTAACTTTCTCCAATCTAGCAATGAAAACCAAGATGAACGATCATCAATGTTAATTTATGAGATGCATTGTAACCCAAACAAAATCTGAACCATAATTCCAAAAATCTGGGCTTCCATGACATAATACTAATGATATATAACAGTATCTACCTTAGGATTGTTGCCATTGCCAATGTGAAAATGGGTACTAGATTGAGTAAGGCCGAACCAAATGTAGATGACGTGTAATACGATCCTTGAAAATAGCAATTCTGAGCGATGGTGTTTCTGTAACGGGACGTTAACAATTGATCAGAGAAACTGTGTTGCAACGCTGATTCTAGAATATGAAGGGCAGTAAACAGAGAGAACGCTGGAATGGTTAGCAACTGCTTACCCACTTGCAAGCAAGAAAATTTGAAATATGATGAGCCAAGTGAAAGGCGGGTGTTCCTTTCTGCAAAAGTTGAAGATAAATTAACTGACATCTATATCCAGAGAGAAAATGCTTATATATGCAATATACTGTTACTCCATTTGACATTTAACTGATTGTTTTGGAAATAAATGAAATATATTATTTAAAATATTATTTTATTTATGTGGGAATATTCTTAATTCTTAGAAAAATGGGCTTTCTTTTCAATTCTTTCAATACAAACCAAATATTCTACGTAATCTACATATAATTAATATCAGTGATTATTTTTTAACAGAGATATAGATATAAAATAGTACAAGAAATAATAAATTTTTCATAAGGCAATAAACTCATCATAAAATATAAATGTGGAGAAACTAAATCCACACAAATCAACTAATTTACAATTAATCTTATTAATATATAATTATGATCTCATTAATATATAAAATAGCATATATCTTTCCAAAAATAAACGAAAACAGCTCTAACTAATATTGCATTAACTAATTCTATATAAAGTGAGATAAAGTCATCATAAAATATAAATGCAAAAAAATAAAAAAACTAAACCCACACAAACCGACTAACCTGCTACGGATTTCATTAACATGTAATGGTAATCTCATTAATATATAAAATAATACACACCTTTCCAAAAGATAAGCCAAAGGAGCTACAGCTAATGTTGCAGTAAGCTGTCTGTAGGTCACAAAAACAAAGCGACTCATTCCGTCTATTGCAACCCTGGCGATGATGTACATGCCTGCAAATGATATCTGAATTACAATCTGAGCAAGATAGAGTTTGAAATTGTCAATTCCCTTGAATGAAACCATTCTCATGATACTGTTTATCCACCTAGAATGTAGTTCGAACGGATGCAGTGCAAGAAAATGGGTTCAGTATCCTTCTTATTTCTGCAGTGAAGAAGGGTTCCACGCGTGAGTTGATTAGATTGAATGAAACACTGAATAAATGAATATTGCCTGGAATAATATTGTCTATTAAAGCAAGATCAGGTATATATATCCAATCTGTATATTAGGTATATATCCACTCTGTAGATTAACTGATTAGCTGGATATGGGTAAGGAAGCACTTAGTTTGATACTATGCGGATGTTTTTCCTTTCAAACATTCTTGAGAATTTTGTGGGTTGTCGGTCAGAGGAAAAAGTGATGATAAATATGAAACAGAAATTCCTGCCCTATAAAAACCTAAGGCTGGTTAATAATTTATAATAGAAATATATTATCATAAGGAATAACATGAACCCAAGGAAAATCATTGTATTTTATTAGACACAGGGGGTCATGTATTTTAGAGAGGTTAGTTTACTAAGTATTGAATTAATGTAATATTTAGGTTTTTGAGTGGGTAGAATAGGAATTAATTAAATGTGTGAGGTTGCTTGTAAATGCTCTCGAATAAAGGAGAACATGAGTGGTTAATAATGATGAGAGTGCTTGAAGCCACTTATAACGCTCTAGGTAGTTTTATGATTTGAGGAACTAGAGAGAGTTTTTAGGAATTAAATGAAGTTAGAAGTGAACATAGAGGATTTAGGAGTCAACTCAGTAGATTTAGTATTGGAGCTAGTGTTAGCTCAAAAGAGCCTTTCTAGTATAAATGTAATCCTGCCGGCAAAGTAAAGAGGGAGAGGCCATTCATACTAAAGATGAGGCCTTTGTGACACAGAGAGCCTTGAATGTAATCATTTGTTTATAATTATATATACGGAGGTTTATTCCTTAATTGTGTAATTGTGTGAAACGAGTATTTATGAATGAATTATATGTGAATTTATATATTGTGTAACACGGTTTGCATGCAGAATTCTTCAAGACACGCAGAGGAGAGAATGATTCAGAGGAATCATCATGGGCCTCAGATCCAATTGAAGAAATAAAGTAAAGCTCTCAAGAGAAGTAGCAAAGTGAAAATTCACAGAGGAGTTAAGTTCAGAGAAGTTGAGCAGTGGAAGTGGAAGAATGAAACCCTAAAGAAAAACCCAAAACCATAAGGAAAAACAATGAAGGATGAAGTAAAGTCAAAGGAAATGAATGAGTGAAGAAGTGAAGAGGTGATTCATATGAATCATTGGATCTCAAAGATCAACAACATAGGCATCAAGGAACTATGACCATTGATCTCACACATCAACATCATCGCGTGATAGAAGAGCACATGAAGTAACTAGTGAAAAGGGAGGTTTATAAGTGAAATGGTATTTCTTGCAGCGAAGAAACCATAATTGGTATCGAGCATTGAGCTCTCGATACCATACATATCATGACACATAACAGTAAAGTGGAAAGGGGAAATTGGTTTATCAGGTAGTTAAACCCTATGCTCGTTGTTGATCCAAAATAAATAATATTCGTCGGATATGATGGAGGAAGATCTACAACAAAAGGTCATCATTATGTTTTGTTGATCGGGTGGAAGTCCTACCATTGAATCGAGTCTAGATCGACGGTCATAATTTGATCGGCGATCAGTGAATGGAAAGCGACACATGATAATGCAAAGAGGCGATGAGAGGACCCAACAACGATTATGAACACAGATTTATAATGTATGAAGTCTGGCCTATGTGTTTTGGTCGGGTTATTCTTATGTTTTCCGATAAAAAGAAGTCCAAGTTTAAAAAGGTAAAATTATGTATATTTCTATTAAAAAGGAGGTGTAATAGAAATAATGTGTGGAAAAGGTTTTTGGGTTAAGGTTTATGCATAAACAAAGTTAAGGAAGGGTTTAAGGTGATGCACGAGCATCAAGACCCTCTTCATTTGTAAATATGGAATAAAAAGGGGGGTGTGATAATTTTAAATATTTTGTTATTTTTTATAAAATAGGGAGTGTTTTTAGGCATAAAGCAGTGAATGTGGATCATTATGAGATAAGGAAAGATTTTCTATTTTAGAACAGGGAAAAAGATGGGAAAAAGCCTCAAGATGCTTTTACCATATGTATACATTGCATGTAGACTCTTAGAGCTTTTAGTTGAGTGATTTTAGATCATGCTTAGTTTTATAAATTAGTAATCCTCAAAGACATTGAAGATCAGAGGGGAGTGTGAGAGAGTGAGTGGTTTTCTGGTTGGAAGCCTTCGGGCAGTTTGTAAAGGGCCATAAATTCCAATTATCTCGCCAAGTTTGTAAGTAATTGTTTTGTTTTAAATCATATATATATGGGATGATTGTGAAAGTTGTATAGCTCGAAGGATGAACATTAATGTGAAAATTGTTAAATCCATGTGAAAGGCATGAATGGTCGATTAGCAGTTTGAATGAATTGATGTGGTTGAAAACCGATTACATAACCTGTGGATTTAATTCCTTGCTGCGTTGAATCGATTTGAAATCACTGTAAAGGACTTGCATATGAAATATTTAATACTGTGTATTAATCCCGGTAAGCATGGGCACTGATTTTTATTTGACACACCAACCTGTGCGCAAGGTAGTTCAGATAGTGGTGTATAGAAGTTCAAACCTCGGCGATTACCAATTCAATGATACTATATGTGCGTGGAGTTTTTTTTACAGATAGCTGTGCTGCGAGACAACTGCGTATTGAGCATCTGGCTCGAGGCATGCGCAGTGTCTTTATAATTTAGGCATATGAGCATGCTTGCTGATGGAGTGCAAACTTCTGTAAAAGGACAAGAATCGTGGTGTTTTATTGTGGAAATAGTGATTCAGGTGTGGTGCCGACGACTGACATCGAAGGAGTATGCATTGGTTTATAGTGTTCATAGCCTGTCTTACGGCAAACGAATTTATTTTTTCCATTTACATTACATGATATAGCTACCGGTCCTTCGCATCACTTTCCTCTCAGCGTTCCATGCGTGATCAATTTCCTGTTAACCGTATTTTTTTTCCTCTTTAGGCACGATCGGGAGGTTTACGGAAAAGCCGAGATTGTGATCCTATCATTAGAGCGAGCACTTCCTTCCTCTGCGTATTAAATTCAATTCTATATTCCTATTGATCTGTGTATTAATACTTTGTCAAAGTAACAATGAGCATAAGACATGGTTCTATTAATTGATAGGCGCACGGAATTCAAATGTGGAACAGCTTTTGAAAGTCGATCACTGCTAGCAGCTGATGGCATCTTATGGGTGGCATTATGGGAGCGAGGTATTTGATGGTATGATGTTAATATTGGTTTGGTATTATATCGAGTTTGAGGTTGCCAGTGCACACATACTTTTATCACAATTGGGATTTTAAAATTGCAGAAATAAAAATCCTATGTAATGATGTTTATTGGATGAGGTTGGGAAGTTTGAATGAAAGTAATGTATGAGTTTTGAGATGTATTGGAAGATCCTGGTTTATGCGGGTTTCGCCTGCATCAGGTGGTATCAGAGCAGGAACAACTTTCTTTGAAGGTTCAAGTGTTTTTTTTGTTAAGTTAATTGCATGTGATTTTTGGAACTGATGAATATTGTAGCAGAGAGTGCAGTGATCAAGGAGTCCAGCAAGGGATTCTAAGTGAATGTGGCAGAACCTAAAGATTCAACAAAGTTTGAATAAAATTGCAGATGAGAGAAGCCTACAGGAGCAGTGGAGGATGCTCGAGAGGTTCCAACAAAGCACCAATGATTACCAAAAGACCAGATCCGGAGGGAAGGATTGGTGAGGTAAGTAGCAACAAGAGATTTTGCTGTGGCAGAGGCTTCATGCAACTCATAGGTGAGGAACTCATGGTGAAGGAGATGACTACTAAAAGTCATAAAGGAGTGAGAAGAGGTTCAGAAAGAGGCCACAAAAGAAAGAAGGAGAAATATGCCAAGGCGAATGGCATAAGACAGCAATTGACTCAGGAAGATTATGAGAAAGAGAAAGCTGAGATAGCAGTTCATCTTGAGCTATTGATGGAGTTGTTACAGAAAAATGTGAAAGACCAGAGACATGGTTTACTGCTAAAGAAGAAAGTGAAGTGGCAGAGGCTACAACAGAAAAGAGGTTTACAGATAAGCATGCAGTTAACAAGGGAGCTGAGGAAGCTTGAGCAGATGATAGATGTACAGTGGAGACGGCAAGGACTCAAAGCAACTAAGTTGGAAATTGATGAAATAATAGAGGAAGCAGTCAAGACTGAAAAGTTTTGTGGTTTAAAAACTAATGAGTTGTGCATGTTTGCAGGTATAGAACAGGGAGATGAACAAGCTGTAGAAATTGTTCAAGAAGAGTTGAATCTAAAGGCTGTTGATGCCGAGAAAGAAGGACTAGCTGATGATGAAGATGTGGAAAATCATGTGAAGTTTCCAAGTTCTACTCCTAAGGAAGTTGTTGAATTGTATAGAAAACTAGATCACGAGAGAAGAGAGTTGGAAAGACATAGGACTTATGTGTAGCTGGTGAATGCAAATCAGCATACTGATGTGCTGACAGAGAAAGTTGAGGAGACATCTGAACCAGAAGAAAAAGTTGCAGATGAAGTTGCAGATAAAATTGAAGATGAAATTGCAGGTGATGAGCCAAAGCATGTTGCAGAGGGACAGGAAGTTTGGGAGGTGGCAACATCTATGGCGGCAACGACAGAAACATCCATAGTGACAGCTAGAGCAACATGTGGGGCGACATTTATGGTGGCACCTGAGGCAATAACGGTAGTAGTAGAAGAGGCACTAATGCCTTATGTTTTTTATTCTAACAATTGTTTTGTGAATACATGTGTAAATGAAGATGCTGGGAAAATTATGTTGGACAAATAAATTGAACTGATGAGGCAGATGATGATGAAGGAATCCCGGAAGAGACCAGCAGCAGTGAAAAAAAGGAGAAGCAACAAGAGGAAGACAACAGAAGATTGCAAGAGTGTAGCTAGTGGAGCAAAGCAGCATAAGGTGTGGAGACCTGGAGAAGAACAACAGACAAAAGCAGCAGCAAATGGAAACTTGCAGCACAAGGTGTGGGATCCAGGCATACACAGATCCCAACACATGATCAGGGGATCATGATTAATTTTAAGGTTGAGTGTATGATACAGGAGCATCAAGACCCTCTTCATTTGTAAATATGGAATAAAAAGGGGGGTGTGATAATTTTAAATATTTTGTTATTTTTTATAAAATGGGGAGTGTTTTTAGGCATAAAGCAGTGAATGTGGATCATTATGAGATAAGGAAAGCTTTTTTATTATAGAACAGGGAAAAAGATGGGAAAAAGCCTCAAGATGCTTTTACCATATGTATACATTGTATGTAGACTCTTAGAGATTTTAGTTGAGTGATTCTAGATCATGCTTAGTTTTATAAATTAGTAATCCTCAAAGACATTGAAGATCAGAGGGGAGTGTGAGAGAGTGAGTGGTTTTCTGGTTGGAAGCCTTCGGGCAGTTTGTAAAGGGCCATAAATTCCAATTATCTCACCAAGTTTGTAAGTAATTGTTTTGTTTTAAATCATATATATATGGGATGATTGTGAAAGTTGTATAGCTCGAAGGATGAACATTAATGTGAAAATTGTTAAATCCATGTGAAAGGCATGAATGGTCGATTAACAATTTGAATGAATTGATGTGGTTGAAAACCGATTACATAACCTGTGGATTTAATTCCTTGCTGCGTTGAATCCATTTGAAATCACTGTAAAGGACTTGCATATGAAATATTTAATACTATGTATTAATCCCGGTAAGCGTGGGCGCTGATTTTTATTTGACACACCAACCTGTGTGCAAGGTAGTTCAGATAGTGGCGTATAGAAGTTCAAACCTCAGCGATTACCAATTCAATGATACTATATATGCATGAAGTTTTTTTTATAGATAGTTGTGCTGCGAGACAACTGCGTATTGAGCATCTAGCTCAAGGCATGCACAGTCTCTTTATAATTTAGGCATATGAGCATGCTTGCTGATGGAGTGCGAAATTCTGTAAAAGGATAAGAATCGTGGTGTTTTACTGGGCAAATAGTGATTCAGGTGTGGTGCTGACGACTGACATTGAAGGAGTATGCGTTGATTTATAGTGTTCATAGCATGTCTTATGGCAAATGGATTTATTTTTTCCATTTACATTACATGATATAGCTACCAGTCCTTCGCATCACTTTCCTCTCAGCGTTCCATGCATGATCAATTTCCTGTTAACCGTATTTTTTTTCCTCTTTAGGCACGGTCGGGAGGTTTATGGAAAAGCCGAGATTGCGATCCTATCATTAGAGCCAGCACTTCCTTCCTCTGCGTATTAAATTCAATTCCATATTCCTATTGATCTACGTATTAAAACTTTGTCAACGTAACAGTGAGCATAAGGCATGGTTCTATTAATTGATAGGCGCACGGAATTCAAATGTGGAACAGCTTTTGAAAGTCGATGACTGCTAGCAGCTGATGGCATCCTATGGGTGGCGTTATGGGAGCGAGGTATTTGATGGTATGATGTTAATATTGGTTTGGTATTATATCGAGTGTGAGGTTTCCAGTGCGCACATATTTTTATCACAATTGGGATTTTAAAATTGCAGAAATAAAAATCCTATGTAATGATGTTTATTGGATGAAGTTGGGAAGTTTGAATGAAAGTTATGTATGAGTTTTGAGATGTATTGGAAGATCCTGGTTTATGCGGGTTTTTCCCACATCATAAGGTTAAGTCCAATATTAACATTGATGAAGGTTATGAGGGGTTTTAAAAGTCCCGATAAGAAGTCATGGTTGAAAGGCTTTAATAAAGTCCTATATGAAGGTTTGAGGGTTGATTGAGGTCCCGATTAGACTATGTTGGCTAGTCTATAAATTATTACCTTTGATGGTTGAAGATTTCACTCCTTGGTGAGTTAAATACTTGGGACAAATGTGTTTATGAATTTTAGATGCATATTGTGGGTGTATGGGGGGTGACCCTAGCATTACTTCTTTTAGCATTGCCACCTAGATATCATCTAGGCATAGAAAAATGAATTGCTACAATGTGATGTTGTATTCTGTGAATATTTTATTTTTGTTGGGTATGGAGTGTGATTATCTTCTGTATTCAAAGGTCTCAGCCAGATGTATACCCCAAGAAGAATATACACCCCTACACGCGGGGGGGTGCGCGAGGCACTTGTCCTCCCCGCAGTGGTTCGTGGGGGCCGATTCCTCCAAGCTGGGGGTCCGGGGCCAGTGGTCCCCACGCAAGGGTTTGGGGGTAGCGCCCTCGAAGCTAAAAAATAGATGTAAAATTGCATTGTAAAAGTCTAGTAATTTCTAGTCAATCTCGGCCATTCATTAGGCGGATGATCTGACGGTAGAAGATATTTTCAATTTAGGGATTTTTTCCCTAGAAGGCAACCCGTCACTATATATGAGGGAATTGTATTGTGTCTATGTATATCTATATTCGGAGTGAGGGAAAGAGAGGAGATTGAGAGCGAAGAGGGAGTTACAGCGGAACTGTTGTAGGTTGTATCTCTTTAGTTTGCTGGATAATATAAAAATAAGGACTGGTTATTTCTCCGTGGACGTAGCCCAAACTGGGTGAACCGCGTATATTTTTGTCTCTCTTGTTTTATGCATTTTCTGTGTTTATATTTCAGCAATATTTTATGTGTTCCATTGCTCTGTCAAGCCTAATTGTCTTCTTATTCAAAGGTCTCAGTTGGATGTATACCCCAAGAAGACCGTACACCCCTCCACGCGGGGGGGTCTTGTCCCCCTTGCGGGGTTTTACGGGGGCCGATCCCCCCGACTGGGGGGTCTGAGGGCCAGCGGTCTCCGGGTGGGGGTTCGGACGCAGTGCCCCCGAAGATAAAAACAGACGTAAAATTTCTTTGTGAAAGTCTAATAATTTCTAGTCAATCTAGGTTATTCATTAGGTGGCTGATGTGATGATAGAAGTTATGTTTAATTTAGGGTTTTTTGCCCTAGAAGGCAACCCCTCACTATATATGAAAGAATTGTATGGCGTGTATGTGCATCTACATTCAGAGTGAGGAAAAGAGAAGAGATTGAGAATGAAGGGGGAGTTACAGTGGATCTGGTGTAGGTTGTATCTCTTCAGTTTGCTAGATAATATAATAAAAGAAGGACTGGCTATTCCTCCGTGGACATAGCCCAATTTGGGTGAACCACGTATGTGTCTCTCTTATTTTATGCGTTTTCTGTGTTTATATTTCTACAATATTTTATGTGTTCCATTGCTATGTAATATATAATTTTCTAACAATTTTAACCGAGTGCTAAATTGGAAATGAAAACAAAAGAAATATTTATAATGGAAAAAATAAAAGAAATATTTGTAATATAAAATAAAATATTTAAATGAAAATTGGGTTAAAAATATTTAATTAAGAATTCATTATTTTTTGGGTAAGACTCTAAATTAAAAAGAAGAAGAAGTTAAAAATGATATTTGAATGAGTGTATACATTTAAATATTGGCTTCAATTAAATAATTAAAAGTTAATTTAATAAAAATAATAAATTCAATTGTTATATTTTGATTTTGTTATTAACTTGTGAATAGGCTTTGTTACAATACCATGGGCCAATACCATGGCTTATCAATCCTACAAGACCAAAAACCATAACTTATTTCACAAACAAAATATTTTATAACAATATGACAATATTCTTATCAATACTACAAGTCCAAAAACCATAACTTATTTCACAACCAAAATATTTTATAACAATATGACAAGATTCTTAACTGTGGATATTCAACCCCACATTATGGTAGATATTATTAACTTGTAAAAAATTGTCTTTGTTACAATACCATGGGTCAATACCATGGATTATCATTACCACATGCCCAAAAAACATAACCTATTTCACAATCAAAATATTTTATAACAATATGACAAGATTGTTAACCATAGATATTCACCCCCACTTTACCATAGATATTAACTTGTAAATCAAATTTGTTACAATACCATGGGCCGATTCCATGGCCTATCAATACCACATGCCAAAAATCCATAACTTATTTCATAGTAAAAATATTTAATTTTAATTTAATTTTACAACATTTTTTTAGTTGAATCTAAAAGGGAAAATGTTACAATTTAAGATATATCTAAACCCTCTCTATATATAAAGAACATGCATAGATCCATCTTAGCTAAAGATCCAAGGGATTAGAGTCCATAACTTATTTCATAGTAAAAATATTTAATTTTAATTTAATTTTACAACATTTTTTTAGTTGAATCTAAAAGGGAAAATGTTACAATTTAAGATATATTTAAACCCTCTCTATATATAAAGAACATGCATAGATCCATCTTAGCTAAAGATCCAAGGGATTAGAGAAATAAAATTGACTAATTATAATAGATTAAATATAGTGCATGCTTTTTAAAAGTTTTTCATTATTTTATTTTCTTTGACATAATTGATCCAAAATATAGGTTTAATATTTTACAACCAATTATGTTTTTTTAAATTTAGATAATTTCCTAAACACAATACAATGTGATCAAATTTAAGAGAGATTTGAGGAGGGGGTGGAGAGAGGGAAGAAAATAGTGAAAATGTTGGAGGGCAGAGAGAGAGAGAGAGAGAGAATGATGGGGGTGAGACAGAGTGAGGTGGGACAAAGGGAGCATGAGAGCATGCGCACGCGAGAGAGAGAGAGAGAGAGAGAGAGAGAGAGAGAGAGAGAGAGAGAGAGATGGAGTTGGAGTGGGAGAGAGAGGGAGGAAAGAACAAATACATAGAGATAAAGGTGGAGAGAGAGGAGTGAGAAGAGAGAGATGGAGAGAGAGTGAGGGAGAGAGGAGAGGAGGGAAGAGAAAGAAGAAGAGAGGATAGAGATAGGGAGAGAAGGGGAAGGGGGAGAGATGGAGAAATATAGATGGAGGAGGAAAAGGAGGGGGTGAGATAGTGATAGAGTCGGACGGAAGAGAGAGAGAGAGAGGGAGAGTGAATTGTGGGGGAGAGATAAAGGGAGGTGGGAGATAAGGGATATAGAGGGAGGAATAAACAGATGAGGAGAGAGAGATGGAATTTCAGGGGCAGGAGAGGGAGGGAACAAGAAAAACATAGAGGGATAAAGGTGGAGAGAGAGCGGGGGTGAAAGGGGAGTCGTGGAGAGAGAGTGAGGGAGAGAGAAGAGTGGGAGGGAATAGAGAGAATGATATAGATAGAGAGAGACTGATGGGCAGGAGAGAGATAGATAGAAAAGGGAAAGAGAGGGAGAGAGAGTGTGTGTATGTTCGAGAGGTGAGATAGAGAGAGAGAATAAAAGAGAGAAACAAATACAAATATAGATATTATATAGTATTTTATAACCGACCTAGATCCATATTAACTCTATAACTATCAAGTGCCGAGAGGGATCCAATCTCTCGAGGTGCAAACCTTTCCTTATGTTTTGCACCAGAGAAAAAAGTTTGGACCTCGAGAGACTGGATCCTCTCGGCGCTTAATAGGTCCGAGTTTAAGATGGATCTAGGTGAGTTAATATGAAATTAAAGTAGTTTTTATTTGATATTATAGTCGTAAAAATTAAAATTTCTCTTCAAATTAATTTCAAATTGGAACTAGATCCAATTAGATTCAATGAATATATTTTTAAAAAATGCTTAAAATATTTTTATTAAAAAATATATTTTTAAAATTACAAATTATTAGAGATAAATAATGCAAAGTAATCACATCACCTATACACCATGTGAGGATGAATAAGTGTTTCAAGAAGGATAAACTTTCAACCAATCTTTTACAGCCTTTCAATCCCCTATCACTTCTAAGTTTTGATTTCTTGACACAATTAAGATGACTAATATAAAAAACAGATTTATATTATTATAACACTTATTAGGTAGTTGTATTTTTTTTCTTAGACTAAATTAGTCATTCATGCTAGTCATTTTTAGTTGTATTACTTATTAGCTAGTCACATATTTTAACACGCAACTAAATTGTTGATTTATGTTAGTCATTTTTAGTTCGGTCACTTAAGATTGCTCATTTTTGGTAGAATTTCACTTGGAAAAGTTTTGGTGACTAAGGTTTTTAGTCACATCACTAATTTCTCATTTTCTACTATTGTACGAGTATAGGTATTCTAATTATCAATTCCAATATGCTTATGACTATTAATAGAAACAAAATGAAAGTCATGATAATTAAATCCAATAAGTTCATGTACACTACTTTTGTATATTTCTAGAACTTGGAAGAAGTTCCTTCTTATAAATATCCTAGAATGGATAATTATTATAGATTATAGCATTAAGAAAACCATAAATCGATGCTGGAATTCTTATCATGGTCTTGAAAACAATTCTAAATTAATTAATATCTACATGTGAGATATAAGAAATTCCCCTTTGAAACCTTGGTTACTCATTTTATTGAATATGAATTAAAAGTTTAGACATACAGTATCTCTAGAGAGTACTCAAGAAAGATAGCGAAGATAAAAAAGAATAATCTTATAACCTATAATATCAAAATGAAAGGAAATGCTGTCTGCATGGGGTAGCTCAAGTGGGAGTGGTCGTGGAAATGGAGTCTCACCGAACTAGAAGTCTTGGGTTCAAATCTTGCACTACCCTTCCCTTGCAGCAGGGGTGTGTAATGGACATGAAAATAAGAGAGTACTACCAAGCTTACAAAAAAGAAAAGAAAGGAAATGGTCAATATCCTATTCTCCACACATAAGGGCATACTTCTACTATAGACAACATAATTGCTCCCAATAATTTCATATATAAGGAAAAGTTAAAGAAGATGGGGGGAAAGTGGCTTGCTAAAATTGTTTCAAATAGTAGGTGGAGGAATATATGGGATAAAGAAGAGGAATATTATCTAAATCATTGAGGAATGAGAAAAGGGATAAATGGATGGTGGAATGCTTATTATGGTCTTGGAAACAATTTTAGCATGCTAGCTAAATTATTGAGGAATGAAAAAGGGATAAATGGATGTTGTAATGCTTATTATGGATTCTCCACACATAAGGGCATACTTCTACTATAGACAACATAATTGCTCCCAATAATTTCATATATAAGGAAAAGTTAAAGAAGATGGGGGGAAAGTGGCTTGCTAAAATTGTTTCAAACAGTAGGTGGAGGAATATATGGGATAAAGAAGAGGAATATTATCTAAATCATTGAGGAATGAGAAAAGGGATAAATGGATGGTGGAATGCTTATTATGGTCTTGGAAACAATTTTAGCATGCTAGCTAAATTATTGGGGAATGAAAAAGGGATAAATGGATGTTGTAATGCTTATTATGGACATTAAAGCAATTGCAATTTAATGGATTTTTACATATCAGATATAAAAATATTACCTTTGACAATCTAGTTACTAATGTTAATTAATATAGAATCAAAGTTTGGGGATACAATATATCTAGAGAATACTCGAGAAAGATAGTAACGTCCAAAAAAACACTTATAAGCTATAATCTCAAAATTAAAGGAAATATTTATTATCCTATCCTCCACACAAAAGTTAGTTCTTCCATTATAGAGAAAAAAATTATACCCAAAAATTTCATATAAAATAACATATTAAATAACATGGAAAGGCAAGAGCCTTGCTAAAATTGCTTCAAACACTGACAAAACCAAAAGCACCTTCTAAATCACTAGGGAATAAAGGAAGAGATCATTTTACAAAACAATGACAATATTAAAAGTATTATTGCATCAAAATTAAAGTAGAAAATGTGGTTCTATAAAAATCTTTAGGGAAAAATAAAATTTAGTTATTATGAGGTGATCAACCATAATGTAAAGCTGACAAGTGTAAATAAGAAAATAAGCAAGTTAAAAATAAGAATGAATTCTAGTCACACCTATCAATTCTAAAGACACTTTGGAATGAAAGGGTGTCTAAAATTTGTGACACCAAGAGGGTTGAAAATGAAAATCACTTTCTCTTAAAAATACAATCTCTTAAAATTTCAAGTATAGACTAAGATTAAATCTCCTTTCAAAATATTTATTACATGACAAACCTTAATATTCTTTTAACTCAACAAAACACTACAGCAATCTTGGAAATATTCTTTTAATGCTTTTTGGAAAAACAATAAGATTTCAAAATTTTCCAAACACTATGTTGCATTAAAATTTCATAAGCCAAGTTAATCATCATCATTTTCTATTATTATCATTTTTATTTTTATTTTTTAATCTTTTATCCATTCTCACTTAAGGTTATATTTATTTAAAACAACGAATTTTTGTTTATATTTTTTTAAACTAATATTATATTTTTTAATAATTTTTTTAACAAATTTTTTACTAGCCCAAATTTTAACCAAGTATTTTTCCATAATAAAATGATGGGTTTGAAAATGACAATTAAATATTTAAATGAAAATCAGAAAAAGAGGGTCTTCAAAGATGATCTTTTCCATTAACAAAATATTGTTCGAAATGACAATAGAATATTTAAACAAAAGAAATCAGAACAGGAAATGAGGGTTTTCAAACATGATGAACATACATATACTCTCTGTTGTCCTTGATACCTGTCAGTTTTTCCATAGTGAGTCGATGCTATAGGTACCACATGGGTCATGCTAGATCACAAAGCACGGACATCCATTGAATAAAATCTCACGAATGAAAGAGTTCATACAACTGTTGTGACATAATGAAAATTAAAAGCAAACCATGAGCTTGGAAATTAGTTTCCCTGCACATTTTCTATTTTTCAAATAGGGTGTCTTCCTTTATCAGTATTGTTCATGTTGGATTCCCTGACATCTTCAATGCAAATGTCGCGCGCTTTTCCCCAAAGTACAGAATAAAGACCCAGAACGATCAATATTGCTCCGACAACACTACAAGATTTGACCATCAACATCACTATAATTAGATAGGATCGGTAAATATAATAAGTTTGAAATTTTCAAAAATAAAGAGGGTGACAATGTCAAAGTAAAAAGTATCGTTATTTTTATTTCGATTCATAGTGCATATTTTGGAAATTTGATGAACATAATCGAAATCAATTATTTAATTTTAGTGAATTTTAGTGATATTTATGAAGCCTCAAATATTTTGAGATTCACAAGAGCATACAGACAGATTTAATTATAGTAATTTTTTTTGAAAAAATATTTTTAACTATAAAAAATAAAAATTATTAATATAGATTAATAGATTATATAGGGATTAAATTTTTTCTTGTATAAATTTAGAGTGTTAAATATAATGTTATTTTTCATTGTTATAAAATTGTAATTTGTGAATGTTAAATAAAAATATATAACAAAAGATTTAATTTCATCACACAAATAAGAATGTTTTTATTATTAATGGTAGTTTAAATATAAGTAGTATTAATTTGTATTAAAATATCTCTTTTTCGATAACTCACATTCAAATATTTTTTTTATACAATTTTAACATAATATTAGAGATATATATGAAGTGAATATAGAGATATAATTAATTATATAGGATATTCAAATAGTTTACTTAAATCTCTTTCAAATATTTTGAAAAATATAAGATGTAAACATCTTACTACACATTTTTTTACTTGTAATGGTACAGTATAGCATATTATTTTTTTGACTTCTAATTAATTTACATTATTTATTCTCATCCCCATACCTGGTTGTAGAGCCAGCATAGATCCATTTAAGTACTTATCCAACCTGAGCTCACAGGCATCAAATTCATTCATGTGTAAACTTCCTTAGAGACTAAATTGCAATGTGTCATTTTTCATTATTTAAATTATATTTTGAATAGTATAATCAAGTACATATATAGGACCAAATATAAGTGTTAACCATTAAAAGCTTAATTTTTTCATGTTATACATTTTAATATATATAAATTGATATATATATATTATATTAATTATATTATTTCATACAACATGAAATATAAATAATTTTTTTCTATAATAAAATTTATGAAATTGATACTAGGACTATAAAATTAGTTAACATAGATCTTGAAATAAGTTTATTAAATCTAATTATTTAAAATAGATTTTCAAAAATATAAAACTTAAACATCTTATTAAAATTCACTTATAACATATTTTTATCTTTGCTTTTTATTTTTATTATTTTTCTATTTAAAACATAATTTTATTAATAACAAATATAATTAAAAATATAAACAAATTTTACACATCCGCTCTAAAAATATATAAACAACCTCTAAACGTTCAATAAATCTCAGTTCTCCTCAAAATTCTTTACTTACCTTCCTACTCTAAGGAACACACGGAGAATAATAAACTCCAAAATTGCCGTGAAAATCGTGCCTACTGGATTGAAAATTGTTACGAATACAGGCCCCTTTTTGCTAATACACCACGCTTGCAAAAACATGCCGAATGCTGAACATAATATTCCCTGAAACATTCAGTATATTTACGTTAGAGAATTATCCAATTTTAGCTTGGAGTTTTACCATATCTTTCTGAACTAGATTCTTGGGTAAAAATAGCGCAAACAGACATTGTTTTGCATGAACGATAAACAAAACAAAATAGAACACAATTACTTTAATGGAATGAAATGTAAATTTTAAATTTTATATATGAAGCATAATTATATAATAAATAGGTTAAAATATTTATTGAATTATATGATTTTAATATATTTAATTGCCTATAATAAAATGAGGAAAACATAATAAATTTATATATATTAATTACAATTATTAATGTAGTTATATCTGTGGTAGATTAGTTGATTGTGAGTGAAGAGTAAGCTTGATCATGATTGACAAAATTAGCCTAAATTGAAAAAAGTGACCAAAAATTAACCATAGTCTACCAATAATATAACCTTGATGTAATAAGGTTATATTGATATGGATTACTATTTACCGTTATCAACCATGTTCAGAATAGTTGATATTACATTGTTAATGGTTTATTATTGTTGACCATAATTAACCATTATTATATAGTTATAATAATACTATTTTTACAACTATCATTTTTCATTTTGTTGTAAAATTTCAGAATATTTTGGAAATTGGGCAACAGAACCTACGTGAATTAGCTACCCTGGAATTCCTTGAATTTCTAAAATATTTTAAAATCTTCTATCATTTCAGCATTTTACAGCTAATAAAAAATTAGAATCAAGAAAAAAGGAAAAGAAAAAGAGTGAAGATCTTGTCTGAAACACACTTACTGATTCTAAAGGCTTGCAGAAAAAAGTATTAATTATCAAATAACAGTCTAGATGATACTTACCGTATACAAAACGCTCAAGAGCTTAATATTCCACCCTATAGCCCACACATTAGATTTCCTATCCTCGAATATAACGGCAATTAGAGCAGACTCTACTGCTCCAATAAGACACATGAGCGTTGTTAATGATAACTGAACCGGATACCTCTTCAGAACATGTGCCTGTATTCAAATTTCACTGTCAGATCAACTGTGTGAAACAATTTCTCCACCCGGAGGAGCCAGGTACTCTGCAGCCAAAGTCAGCACTGTGTATGTCTTCCTATTTGTAACCCTAAAAATATCAGAAACCTATGAAATTTCAGTGTTGCACATGCAATACTTTTCAATCCCTCTTGCGGTATATATGGAGAAAACATATACGGTTAGACAATTACGTGACTATCACCTGAAAACAAAGCCATGCAGACCAGATAACGATGCTCCCAAAGACCAGGATGGACCCAAGCACAATGCTATCTGGCTTAGAATACAATGTAATTAGATGACTCTTTATGCCATATGATAAAGATTTAATAGCAGGGCCCTTGTATAAAGTCATGACCATTGCACCAGTGACACAGATAACTATTCCCACAACCTTTGCCTGTCCACTTAAACTTCTGATATTAACATTCTCCAATCTAGAAAGGAAAACCAAGATGAACCAGCATTAATGTTAATTTATGAGATGCATTGTAACCCAAACAAAATCTGAACCACAATTCCAAAAAATTGGGCTTCCATGACATAATACTAACGATATAATAACATTATCTACCTTAGGATTGTTGCCATTGCCAATGTGAAAATGGGTACTAGATTGAGTGCGGCCGAACCAAATGTAGATGAGGTGTAATACAATCCTTGAAAATAGCAATTCTGAGCGATGGTGTTTCTGTAACGGGACGTTAACAATTGATCAGAGAAACTGTGTTGCAACGCTGACTCTAGAATATGAAGGCCAGTAAACAGAAAGAACGCTGGAATGGTTAGCAACTGCTTACCCACTTGCAAGCAAGAAAATTTGAAATAAGATGACCCGAGTGAAAGGCGGGTGTTCCTTTCTGCAAAAGTGGATGACAAATTAACTCACATCTATATCCAGGGAGCAAATGCTTATATATGGAATATATTGTTACATTTGGTCTCTCCATTTAACTGAATGTTTTATCTAAGGGAGAAAATGCTTATATATGCAATATACTGTTACATTTGGTCTCTCTATTTGATATAATTTAATTTTTTTTCACAAGTAAGTTGAGTGGGGATGTTCTTGATTCTTAGAAAAATGGGTTTTCTTTTCAATTCTTTCAATACAAACCAAATAATCTCCCTAATTTACATATAAGTGATTATTTTATTTTTTTCACAAGTAAGCTGAGTGGAGATGTTCCTAATTCTTAGAAAAATGGGTTTTCTTTCCAATTATTTGAATACAAACCAAATAATCTACCTAATTTACATATAAGTAATATAAGTGATTATTTTTTAACATAGATATAGATACAAAATAATACAAGAAATAATAAATTTTTCATAAGGCAGAGATAAACTCATCGTAAAATATAATCTTCAGAAGCTAAAGCTCAAACAATCAACAAATTACAAATAATTTTTATTAAATATAAATATGATCTCATGAATAATATAAAAGTATATATCTTTCCAAAAAAATAAACCGAAGCAGCTATAACTAATATTGCATTAACTAATTCTATATGAAGTGAGATAAACTCATCATATAATATAAATGCCAAAAAAATAAAAAAACTAAATCTACACAAACCAACTAACTTGCTACTAATCTCAAAAATATATAATTGTAATATCATTAATATATAAAAGAGCACACACCTTTCCAAAAGATAAGCCAAAGGAGCTATAGCTAATGTTGCAGTAAGCTGTCTGTAGGTCACAAAAACGAAGCGACTCATTCCGTCTATGAATGCAAGTCTTGCGATGATGTACATGCCTGCAAATGATATCTGAATTACAATCTGAGCAAGATAGGGTTTGAAATTGTGAATTCCCTTGACTGAAACCATTCTCATGATACTGTTTATTCACCTAGAATGTAGTTTGAACGGATGCAGTGCAAGAAAATGGGTTCAGTATCCTTCTTATTTCCGCAGTGAAGAAGGGTTCCACGCGTGAGTTGATTAGATTGAATGAAACAGACTGAATAAATGAATATTGCCTGGAATAATATTGTCTATTAAAGCAAGATCAGGTATATATATCCACTCTGTAGATTAGGTATAATAATATTATCTATTAAAGCAAGATCAGGCCAATCCGTAGATTAGGTATATATATCCACTCTGTAGATTAACTGATTAGCTGGATATGGGTAAGGAAGCACTTAGTTTGATACTATGCGGATGTTTTTCCTTTCAAACATTCTTGAGAATTTTGTGGGTTGTCGGTCAGAGGAAAAAGTGATGATAAATATGAAACAGAAATGCGTGCCCTATAAAAACCTAAGGCCGGTTAATAATTTATAATAGAAATATACTATCATAAGGAATAACCTAGTTGATTTTGATTATTGTAAGGAGCACGCAATGGAGATATATAGAAAAACGAATGATCTATGCATTTACCCTGAAAGATGTGATGAAAGATGTGATAATGAATGCCATTTTATTTTTTCAATATTATTATACTTAAATTACAAAATTATTTCCTTAGGATAGTAATGGCTTTTAATCATTATCTATTTGTAATTGATTAACCATAGTTTTTTAAAAATCAAATATTATATTTAAAAGGAATAATATTTTATGTTGTAGTGGGTGGGGAGGGTGAGGTAGGGTTGGTGGGTTATATATATAGTATATATATATATATATAATTTTATTTAATCATTTTTAAATATTACTTTGTAAATATTTAATATATTTCAAATTGTAGACTGAAAATGAATCTCATTGATTATATATAAATATTTTAGTAACATTATATAATTAATAATTAATTATATATTTTTGTTTTTGTTTTATAAATCATATGTAAAATTAAAAAACTGTTTCTATTTTATCTCTATATTAAACTTCCTTTTATAGGTCACGGTTTTTGGTTTTTATTATTGGGTGCACTTTTAAGGCACTCCTGCTATAGGTCACTCGTTCAAATCCCTTGTGGGTTCTTACCTAGCAAAAAAAATTTTATTATTATTTTTTTATTTTTTTTTTTTTTACTAGATAATTTATAATTTACATATATTGAATTTCTATTATGTTAAACAAAAGTATTAATATTTTTATTCATAGCATGCTTATTCATTATCAAAATTATAGAATTTAGGCCACCTGTCCATTTGGGATATAGAAGTTCCTTTGAATCGTTGACTTTTATAAGTGATATGATCAATGTTTCCTATATTCACCATAGATATGGCGAAGTCAAAAAAGAAGTTGTTCTTGTTATTGTTGTAGTTAATAACTTTGGAGTCTTTACAAATATTGGTCTTGCTAAAGAATTTATTAGGAAATTACATAATGAGGACCAATTTGTAGGGTCAATGCAAGGTTGGGGGTTGTTTTTGTCTACAATTATGTAAAATATTTTATTCATCTATTCATATATTTAAGTTGGACTAAGTGGCTTATTGTATTATTTCTAGGTATTTGTTTTGTTTTGTTATAAATCCCTTAAATCCTTTTAACTCAATAGATCCCGGCAAAGAAAAAAGAGCCTCAAAGGGGGCCCATCTACTTGTTCATAGTATGTTCATGTACTCTTCATTTGAATCAAATGAATTCCTTTATCTATAGTTATTTCAATAAGGAGATTTATGCTAATTAGCTTTCAAAAATCGTTAGCAGAAGGACCTAGCTCAACCGAGAGAGAAATGTTGTTAGAATTTGATAAATGGATGATCCCCACTATGACCCCATTTGATGGGGAACCTTGAGCTAATCAATAAAAAAATTCCATGCGTGACTTTAATTTTTTTTGGAGGTTTTCATATGAGCAAGGACGAGAAACATGATTCAAGCTTGTGAATGCATTGTAAGACAAAAATATGTTTCCTCCTCCTTACAATAGAAACAACTTCTTCCTTATCCATCAAAATACTTCTTTTGAAGAAGATACTAGGTAAGGGGTTTGCTATTAAGCAAGAGCCACATGAAATTTTGTTATGTGGCAAAAAAACTTCCCCTCCATGAATCTTTTCTCCACCATGGAGATGGACAAGGTTCCAAATCTTGTGAAAGAGTAATGTATCCAAATTTTGGGTAATAACCATCTATGGGAGTAGGAGATGAAATAAGTTGGCCTATGTGATCCACCAAGAAGAGGAAATAGTTTTATATAGATCTTATTTAAGAGTTCCAATCATGTGAAAAGTCACCTTTAAGGTTTA